>OX424572.1:170219216-170385794 GCA_949152435.1 Gastracanthus pulcherrimus | reverse complement strand
TTGGAAAATTTTGATAATTCTGGAAAAGTTTGATAATTTTGGAATATTTTGATACTGGTGAAAACATTTGATAATTTTGGAAAATTTTGATATTATTGGAAAATTTTGATAATTTACGAAAATTTTGTTAATTTAGGACAATTTTGATAATCGGGGAAATTGTGATAATTCTGGAAAAGTTTGATAATTTTGGAAAATTTTGATACTGATGAAAACATTTGATAAATTTGGAAAATTGTGATAATTTTGGAAAATTTTGATAATCTCGGAAAATTTAGAAATGTTGGAAAATTATGATAGAGTTGGAAAATTTTAATAATTATGGAAAATTTTGATAATTGTGGAAACTTTGATAATTTTGGAAAATTTTAATAATATTGGAAAAGTTTGATACTTGTGGAAAGATTTGATAATTTTGGAAAATTTTGATAACTTTGAAAAAATATATAAATTGCGGACATTTTGATAATGTTGGATAATTTTGATAATATTGAAAAATGTTGTTAAAAGTGTTAAATTTAGATGACGGAAAAGTTTGATAATTTTGGAAACAGATAATTTTGGAAAATTAGATAATTAGGGAAAATTTCGATAATTATCAGAGATTTTGAATATTTTGAAATTTTGGAAAATTGTGATAATTTAAGAAAATTTCGATAAATTTTGATAATTTTGGAAAATTTTGATAATCTCGGAAAATTTAGAAATGTTGGAAAATTATGATAGAGTTGGAAAATTTTAATAATTATGGAAAATTTTGATAATTGTGGAAACTTTGATAATTTTGGAAAATTTTAATAATATTGGAAAAGTTTGATACTTTTGGAAAATTTTGATAATTTTGGAAAATTTTGATAATTCTGGTAAATTTGATAATTTTGGAAAATTTTGATAATTTTGGAAAATTTTGATAATTTTGGAAAATTTTGATAATTTTGGAAAATTTGATAATTTTGGAAAATTTTGATAATTTAGGAAAATTTTGATAATTTTGGAAAATTTTGATAATTTTGGAAAATTTTGATAATTTTGGAAAATTTTGATAATTTTGGAAAATTTTGATAATTTTGGAAAATTTTGATAATTTTGGAAAATTTTGATAATTTTGGAAAATTTTGATAATTTTGGTAAATTTTGATAATTTTGGATAATTTGGATACTTGTGGAAAGATTTGATAATTTTGGAAAATTTTGATAACTGAAAAAATTTATAAATTGCGGACATTTTGATAATGTTGGATAATTTTGATAATATTGAAAAATGTTGTTAAAAGTGTTAAATTTAGATGACGGAAAAGTTTGATACTTTTGGAAACAGATAATTTTGGAAAATTTAGATAATTTTGGAACATTTCGATAATTATCAGAAATTTTAAATATTTTGAAATTTTGGAAAATCGTGATAATT
Source organism: Gastracanthus pulcherrimus (assembly GCA_949152435.1). NCBI lineage: Eukaryota > Metazoa > Arthropoda > Insecta > Hymenoptera > Pteromalidae > Gastracanthus > Gastracanthus pulcherrimus. The sequence continues at coordinate 170,384,386 of OX424572.1, read as the reverse complement.
TAAGAAAATTTTGATAAATTTTGATAATTTTGGAAAATTTTGATGTTAGAAAATTTTGATAATGTCGGATAGTGGTGATAATAGTAGAAAATTTTGGAAAATTTTGATAATTTTGAATAACTTAGATAATATCGAAAAATTTTGATAAATTTGGCAAATTTTGATAAATGTCTAAAATTTTGATAAATTTGGAAAATTGTGATAAAAGTAGAAAATTTTGGAACATTTTGATAATGTTGAATAATTTTGATAATTTTGGAAACTTTGATAACTTTGGAAACTTTGATAATTTTGGAAAAATTTGATACAATGGGAAAATTTCGATAAACTTCAGAAATTTTGAATATTTTGAAAGTTTTGTAAATTGTGGTAATTTAAGAAAATTTAAATAAATTTTGAAAATTTAGGAAACTTTTGATGATTTTGGAAAATTTAGATAATTATTTATAACTTTGATAACGTTGGAAAATTTGGATAGTTTGGGAAACTTTGATAATCTTGAAAAAATTTGATAATTGTGGAATAATTTTGATATTTTTGGATAATTTTGATTATTTTGAAAAATTTGGATAATGTTGGAAAATTTTGATAATTCTCGAAAAGTTTGATAATTGTGGATAATTTGGTACTGGTGAAAACATTTGATAATTTTGGAAAATTGTGATAATGTTGGAAAATTTTGATAATTCTGGAAAAGTTTGATAATTTTGGAATATTTTGATACTGGTGAAAACATTTGATAATGTTGGAAAATTATGATAAAGTTGGAAAATTTTAATAATTATGGAAAATTTTGATAATTGTGGAAGCTTTGATAATTTTGGAAAATATTAATAATTTGGGTAATTTTCGATAATATTGTAAAATTTTGAATATTTTGAAAATTTGGTAAATTGTGATAATTTAAGAACATTTTGGTAAATCTTGATAAATTCGGGAAATTTAGATAATTTTGGAATATTTTGATACTGGTGAAAACATTTGATAATGTTGGAAAATTATGATAAAGTTGGAAAATTTTAATAATTATGGAAAATTTTGATAATTGTGGAAGCTTTGATAATTTTGGAAAATATTAATAATTTGGGTAATTTTCGATAATATTGAAAAATTTTGAATATTTTGAAAATTTGGTAAATTGTGATAATTTAAGAACATTTTGGTAAATCTTGATAAATTCGGGAAATTTAGATAATTTTGGAAAATTTTGATAATTGTGGAAATTCTTGATAATTTCGGAAAATTTTAGAAAATTTTGGTAATTTTGGAAAATTTTGATAATTTTGGAAAATTTTGATAATGTTGGAAAATTTTGATAATTTTGGAAAATTTTAATAATATTGGAAAATTTAGATAATTTTGGATAATTTTGATAATTTCGGATAATTTTGATAATTTTGGAAAATTCTGATAATTTTGGTAAATTTTGATAATTTTGGATAATTTTGATAACTTCGGAAAATTTTGATAATTTTGGATAATTTTGATAATTTTGGAAATTTTGATAATTTTGGAAATTTTGATAATCTTGGATAATTTTGATACTTGTGGAAATTTTGATAATCTTGGATAATTTTGATACTTGTGGAAACATTTGATAATTTTGGAATATGATGATAATAGTGGAAAATTTTGGAAAATTTTGATAATTTTAGAAAACCTTGATAATTTTAATAATTTTGGAAAATTTTGATAACTTTGGAAAATTTTGGTAATTTTGGAAAATTTTGATAATTTTGGAAATTTTGATAATCTTTGGGAAACCGGTGACTGGCTTCTTCATCACGACAATGCTCCAGCGCACGCATCAAACCTTGTGCAGCAGTATTTATTGAAACACAGTGTTGCGCAGCTCCGCCAGCCTCCATACAGTCCTGATATAGCTCCCTGCGACTTTTGGCTGTTTCCTCGATTGAAAATGCCGCTTAAAGGCCATCGATTCAACAATAAACAGACTGTTGAAACTAATGCGACGAATGTACTAAAGGCGATTTCGAAATCTGACTTTCAAGAGTGCTTTAATAAGTGGAAACATCGATATGAGCGTCTTGTTCAATCAAATGGGGACTACTTTGAAGGATGCCACCCCTCGGATGACGAAGAATAAATCAAGCGCCGAGAAATCGAGGTAGGTCGGATACTTTTGGGACAGACCTCGTATATTGAATTATCACAAAACGTGCAGTTCTAGGTATAAATTGATTAATAAAAAGAATTCTTTATGAACGCTTTAAAAATTAAATAGACTGGACATTCGTGACTCTTAAAAGTATTCTCAAAGAATTCCTTTCAGACGCTTTTTTGAAAAAAGAGTTCAGAAAGAATTTTTTAAATATTAACCAAAATTTATTTTTGATTATTCGGTAATCCCAACTACCCCAAATGAAGCAATTTGTAATACTACAAGTTTACAGAATAAAGTAAAAGCCCCAAATTCGCGTTAAATCACCTTCGCTGGCTAACATATAATGATGTTTCAAATTTGTTTACATATCAATACAACAATTTAGTATTTTTTTATTTAAACTTTCTTTTGCAGCAAATTGATGTTTATTTTAGGAAAGTTGGGCTTAGGGAGGTACAAAACTCGATTTGAAAATTAAAATTCCCCGCCTCAAAGGTTACCGACCGAAAAATGATTAATTGGATATAATTCGATATATATACTTAATTATCCAAAACGAAGATGATATTGCCCTTCGTAATACAATTATCTACCGCTGTTCAAAGATTCATTTGAAAACTTCAAAGCCTCTACAATTGGCTTTTGAACCAAATTTATATTAACCCACCCGGATAGCAACATTATTCTTGAAGAGAATTAAAAGTATTCTGCATAATTGCTGAGAACTCTTGAGAACTCTTTGAGAATAATCTTGCTGTCTGGGCCAGACTCGAACTTTAAGTTAAGGGGGATTGCGATATATTATGTAAAATTTTTACTTTCTGTTTTAGTATTCTAATTTTAATATTTCAGAACTAGTAGCTTTAAAACTTGCAGCCTCTTGGATATAATAATTAAAGTTTTTAAGGTTATTGTTGATGCTCAAATTGTTTTGGATTACTTCTGATTTTCTCAGTTCTTGATCAATATGTTACAATATTTTACAACTAATTCAGATATACGACAATAGTCAATGTGAGTAATCATGCTTATACGTTCAAATATTGCACTTTTCAAAATCAGCAAAATATATTTTTGAATCATCATTTTAAAAAGTCAACATGTCCATACCTCATCATCATATTCATGTGCACTACTAAAATATTGTTTAGAACTTAATACAAAAACTTGTCATTGTATATATGATGATCGAGCTGTGAATATGAATATTCTTATAAAATTTTTAATCGGGTTTGCTGAGCCAAGTTAATTTTGAATTAACAGGATATGCTACACTCGGTCTCTATGGTTGGAGGTATGTATGAATGCGCGTGCCTTTCCAAAAAATAAAAAAAAGTTGGCGTTTTGTCCAACTAATCAGAGTGGACTCCACAGTAAGGCATTGGCTTTTACCCATTTCTAAAGCAACTTTAGGTAGCTCTAGGCTCTTATTTCTAGTTTTGCTGTTTAAATTTTTATATATATGTTTTAAGGTATTGTAGTTATAAACCAATGTTTGGAGTATATAAGTTTCTTTGATATTTAGAGGCATGGAATCTTTCTGCCAATTATTATTATTAGTACATATCATCTTAAATATTCTATTTTGTAATTGTTAAAGTGGCTTGATGGCACTATTGTAGGCCGAGCCCCACGCCACTATACCATAACTAGCCAAAATATTAAATAATCCATAATATATAATAAGTAGTGATTTTTATCTATTATTTTATTCAATTTAGCAAATATATAAACTAAGTACTTAGTTTGTTGTACTATATTAAGTATATGAAGTGATCTCATGTTCATATCTATAGTAACCCATAGGTATTTACAACATTGAACTCTTTTTAAACATTTTTCTTGTATTCTTATTTCAATATGATTTGGTATTTTATCATTATAGCTTGCAAAAGTTATGAATTTATAACTTTAATGCCATTTGATATTTAATGCCAGTTGATTGAATGCTAACCAATCATTTACTTTGTCTAGCATTTTGTTCATTAAGGTAGTTGTTTTTTCCCATTTTTCTTCGGAACTTAGTATTACAGTATCATCAGCACATGAGATGATAGAATCATTAGGCATTAGGTTAAATATACCATTAATATAAATAATAAATATCAAAGGACCAAGTATTGTTCCTTGTGGAATACCCGATACTACTGTTAAAGTATCACTTTTTAATTCTTCTATTCTAACAATTTGTTTTCTGTTACAAAGATAGCTTTTTATTAGTTTTAGTGCAATACCCCTTATGCCATACTTCTCTAGTTTTTCTAATAAAATTAAATGATCCACTGTATCAAATGCTTTTTTTGTAAAGTTTGATATTAGGGAAATGAGCCTGTAATTTGTAGCTTTACTTTTATCACCAGCTTTGTGGATTGGTACAATTTCTGCACTTTTAAAGTGATTTGGACAAATTCCTGTTTGAATAATTAAGTTAATTATATTAGTTAATGGTTGTTCTATATGTTTACTCATTTTTCTTATTGTATATGCCCTTATAACATCAATACTACCATTTTTATTTTTTAGACTTGAGATTATTTCATTTACTTCTCTTACATTTATTGGTGTTAAGAAAATGGATTTATTTATTTTTTAATAACTAATTTTTTATACTTATTGTTTATATAATTTATATTTTTAGTTATATTTTTACCTATAGAATTAAAAAATTCATTGAAGTGATTAGCCATATCCAATCTGTTATCAATTATTTTATTGTTTTCTGTTAGCATATCTATTTGTCTTTCTTGTCTTTTTTGTATACCATTTTTTTTCTTTTGTATAGTTCCATAGTTTTTTACTATCTGTGCTAATATTTATTACCCTGTTTTTTTCATATTTATACTTAGTATATTCAATCAAATTATGCAGTTTGTTTGCATAATCGGTATATTTTTTCTTTAATACCAGATTATTTGGTTCCTTCTTTCATATTTTGTAAAGTCTTTCCTTAGTATCACAAGATTTTATGAATCCTTTTGTTATCCAAAAAGTTCTAGCTTTATGTTCAGCGTTATATTTTTTATTTTTGGTAGATTTTTGTATGATATCTTTGACTTTCTCAAGGAAGTTATTAAAATATGTATTAACATCATTTGTTTCAAGATTTTTCCAATTAGTTTGTTGGCATAGTTTTTCTACTTTGTTATAATATATTTAGTCATTTTATTTATTGTCACATTTTTATTTTTAACTCGTTACTGACTTGCACAAATAGAGGATAATGATCTGTAATATTATAAATAATCTTGTGTGCTTCTATCTTTATATTTTTTTATTTAGCGAATACATTGTCTATGCAAGTTCCACCTCCATAGTTATTATACCTCGAAATTGTATGAAAATTTTGAAAATATTCATTTTCTAAATAATAATTTAGATATTCTATATTATCTTTTTCCAGACTTAATGTATCAATATTGAAATCCCCTATAATGAGATGGTTCTGTACTTTCTTATTTTCTAATAAATATAATTTTAATTTTTCAATAAATATTTGCTATTGCACATCATGAGATCTATATATTGCACTAATTTTTATAATACTATTATCCTTTTGTCTTATAAGTATACTCATAATATTTATAATACCGTTAATTTCCGCGCTAATTTCATGCTCCAGACCATGCTTAACATAAATCACTACTCTACCATTTTGGTTAATTTTACCATTCTCATAATGCATATCATATCCATCTAAGCTTAAATTAAAAGAGGATTGCAATTGCCAGGTTTCTGTAAAAATTATAATATTTGGCTTTATAAGTAAACTTCGTATCAAAATCTCTAATTTATTTAAATTATGATTTAAGCTTCTAATGTTGCCATGCATTAAATTCAGTGTAGCCTCGTTAACAACCTTTTCATTAAATTTTTTTACACTATTATGTATTGTTTTAGTTTTGAGTTCAGAGTCAGCACATTCACTCGTTGCAATATCCTCATTTAGCTGTTGAGAAGAATCTTCTTGTATTACAACTTCCGTTTGACCTGCGTCTTCCATTTCTGTGCCGTATTGTGTGTTGTAATATGATTAACTTTCATTTATTAACTCTCGAGTATCTGCTGGTATATATATGGAATATATATATATATATATATATATATATTATACGTATGTAAGAAGACAGCAAGGCACGGTGCGTCCCTCAATGTCGCATCGTAACCGTAGATACTTATACTTGCCATCGAGCGCTACCGCACCCCTTGATTATATTTTAAAGCTTAAAATGTCTGTTTCCTAAACCATTTTGAAATTTTGACTGGCAGTCATTTCTTAAAACATAAGTCTATTTTGAGTGATTTGCGTCAAATTTCCAACAATTGACACCGTTAAATAATGTGATATATGAAAGGCAATATAAATGATAACAAAGTTTTTGAGGTTTAACTTTAACATGTTTAATGTTATTTTTCAAATGCCGTTCGAAATATCGAGCTGCGACTTTTTTTTACAAAGTTATTAATCAAAGTTTCGGAAGATACAAGTTTTTCCACTTGGAAATCCAAAGGTTAGCAATTAGTCCTAGCCCCTGCAACCAACCGTTACTTTTTTTTCTTTCCATGTAGATTGTTCTCTAATGTATCAAAATATGATAAAATTTATATGAACACATAAGTTCTGTATATATGCGATTTCGTTAAAGAAATTTAGAAAGCTATGTGAATGGTGCTACATTATCAGCGATAATAGTAGTCGGTGCCCTCTCGTGCGACTGCCAGACTATCTCTACCAGACACGAAAAATCACAAATTGTCGATAGCACCACGTCGTTTTAATGACCAGATCATTTTCTCTGTAAACAAAAAAAGCACAAGCTGTCAACTGGATAAGCTATTTAGATAGTATCTATAAATAAAAACTAATTATGTAATGTATATATTGCTCACTAAACATGTTAAAAAATATAACATGTAATATAAGTTTAAATTCGAATTAATTCAAGTTTTATTATTCATATAAAAAGACTATAATTAATAATATGATATATTTGTCCTTATAAATAAACCTGTAGAATTTGTTGCAAAACCATCGATAGAATTTTTGCAATATCTGAAAATTTCTTAATACTAGAAACCAGAATTTTTTGTATAATACAGGAATCATCAAAAGATTATTATATAAATAATAAATAACTAAAAATAAAACTTTTGATTTATGAAACCACTTTGCAATGATTATAAATGTTATTTTAATAATTATTTTGAAACTCTATGCTCAATGACTTTATAAATCTTAAATGTCATACGCAAATATCTTGATGACCCTTTGTATGGTTGTTATCATATTAGTAGAAAATTTTTAGTGTTAAAAATATGCTAAATCATACGAAATTATAAGTATTAAAAAGAATGCTTGGGGAGAAAAAACCACATTACATTTTCGGATCCGTTACATCCAAAGCGATCATATTTTCCCATTTATTATATAGACGGTAAAACTATTTTGACATATTCTAAGTTGGCGAAAATTTTTATATCTCAAATATATATGGTGTACATAATATTGCTATGCTATTTCTCTTTCTATGTGGTCGGTATAATTCCCTACCCGGATAAAAATGGCTCATATATGATAACGTTTTATATATGCTTATATATATATATTTCTTTTATTTATGCAATTCCAATCTCTTATGAGATTATTTTGCTACAAAGATATTAAAACATTACCTTGTTTAGTTACATATACTTATTACTTAGTGTAACGCCGTAGTAATGTAACATAGTATAAAGTTATAACCTGAGCCTCGGCCGATGAGCAGAATCAGCCGTTTAGCACAACGTCGCGGGGCGGGGAGCGCAGCTGAGCAGCGCGGAAGGGCTAGACCGGCGTGCTGGTCGGACAAGGTGTCTTACGTAGTCTAGGGGACAGCTAGGTTTCCGTGGCCTCTTTGATGTAGATAGATGCACCAAAGCTTTTTAGATGTGTTTTTCCCTCCTGAATCCGATTTTTGATGTTGCATTGTCACCAGAGTGGTCAATAATTTGTAATAAAACAATGTAATTGTTTAAATCGCTGTAATTCGCGACGGTTCAAATCGAAATTTTTTAACTTTTAACGTATTATTTTAAAGTAAATATAATAATTTATAACACTTATCTATAATTATTATATAAAGATTAGGTTTGACAATTATTTAAGAGCCGAGCGCTAAAAATTATAGTCAGAAATGCCGAATTATTTGTTTATAAGTATTTCTTTCCTCTAGACTGTTATTTTCGAAATTTCGACAGTGAAAAAGTGTTTGTTTTTCACTCACAAACATACTCGAGTTTGGTTTTTGAAAATCGAATACTTAGAAAAAAGTTACTCCAAATTTAGTGCAGAAAGGTCCCGTTTTCGTCCTCCGTGCTCACTTTTTTGCAGGTGGCAAACTTTTAACGTCATATTTCAAAGTAAAAATAATAATTTATAACACTAGTCTGTATTTATTACATACAGATTAGATTTGACAATTATTTAAGCCCCCAGAGCTAAAAATTATAGTCACAAATGCGGATTTAATTTGTTTATATGTCTTTTTTCCCTTTAGACTGTTATTTTCGAAATTTCGTCAGTGAAAATGTGTTTGTTTTTCACTCACAAATATACTGTAGTTTGGTTTTTCAAAATAGAATAATTAGAAAAAAGTTATTGCAAATTTAGTGCAACAAAGTCCCGTTTTTTATTTCCGCGTTCACTATTTTGCCTATATATAGCTTCAGTTGCTAATAGGTTATTATTTTCGAAATTTCGTCAGTGCAAAAGAGTTTGCATTTCACTCACAAATATACTCGAGTTTGGTTTTTGAAAATCGGGTAATTAGAAAAAAGTTATTGCAAATTTAGTGCAGAAAGGTCCCGTTTCCGTCCTCGTCGCTCACTTTTTTGCAGGTGGCAACGGTTCTAATCGAAATTTTGTAACCTTTAACGTCTTATTTTTAAGTAAAAATAATAATTTATAACACTAGTCTGTAATTATTACATAAAGATTAGATTTAACAATTATTTAAGCGCCGAGAGCTAAAAATTATAGTCATAAATGTCAATTTAATTTGGTTATAAGTGTTTCTTTCCTCTAGACTGTTATTTTCGAAATTTAGATAGAGAAAAAAGGTTTTTGTTTTTCACTCACAATATACTCGAATTTGGTTTTTGAAAATCGAATAATTAGAAAAAAGTTATTGCAAATTTAGTGCAAAAAGGTCTCGTTTTCGTCCTCCGCGTTCACTTTCTTGCCGGTGGCAACGGTTCTATTCGAAATTTTTAACTTTTAACGTATTATTTTAAAGTGAATATAATAATTTATAATACTTATCTATAATTATTATATAAAGATTAGATTTGACAATTAAGTAAGCGCCGAGAGCTAAAAATTATATTCATAAATGTCGATTTAATTTATTTATAAGTGTTTCTTTCCTCTAGACTGTTATTTTCGAAATTTAGATATTGAAAAAGGGTTTTTGTTTTTCACTCACAAATATACTCGAATTTGGTTTTTGAAAATCGAATAATTAGAAAAAAGTTTAGTGCAAAAAGGTCTCGTTTTCGTCCTCCGCGTTCACTTTCTTGCCGGTGGCAACGGTTCTAATCGAAATTTTTTAACTTGTAACGTATTATTTTAAAGCGAATATAATAATTTTTAACACTTATCTATAATTATTATATAAAGATTAGATTTGACAATTATTTAAGCGCCGAGACCTAAAAATTATAGTCATAAATGTCGATTTAATTTGTTTATAAGTGTTTCTTTCCTCTAGACTGTTATTTTCGAAATTTAGATAGTGAAAAAGGGTTTTTGTTTTTCACTCACAAATATACTCGAGTTTGGTTTTTGAAAATCGGGTAATTAGAAAAAAGTTATTGTAAATTTAGTGCAGAAAGGTCCCGTTTCCGTCCTCGTCGCTCACTTTTTTGCAGGTGGCAACGGTTCTAATCGAAATTATTTAACTTTTAACGTTTTATTTTAAAGTAAAGATAATAACTTATAACACTAGTCTGTAATTATTACATACAGATTAGATTTGACAATTATTTAAGCCCCCAGAGCTAAAAATTATAGCCAAAAAAATATTTTTTTCCCCTTTAGACTGTGATTTTCGAAATTTCGTCAGTGCAAAAGTGGTTGTATTTCACTCACAAATATACTCGAGTTTGTTTTTTGAAAATCGGGTAATTAGAAAAAAGTTATTGCAAATTTAGTGCAGAAAGATCCCGTTTCCGTCCTCGTCGCTCACTTTTTTGCAGGTGGCAACGGATCTAATCGAAATTTTTTAACTTTTAACATCTTATTTTTAAGTAAAAATAATAATTTATAACACTAGTCTGTAATTATTACATAAAGATTAGATTTAACAATTATTTAAGCGCCGAGAGTTAAAATTATAGTCATAAATGTCGATTTAATTTGTTTATAAGTGTTTCTTTCCTCTAGACTGTTATTTTCGAAATTTCGTCAGTGCAAAAGTGTTTCTATTTCACTCACAAATATACTCGAGTTTGGTTTTTGACAATCGGTAAATTAGAAAGAAAGTTATTGCAAATTTAGAGCAAAAAGGTCCCGTTTCCGTCCTCCGCGCTCACTTTTTGCCGGTGGTTACGGTTCTAATCAAATTTTTTAACTTTTAACGTATTATTTTAAAGTAAAAATAATAATTTATAACACTTATCTAAAATTATTATATAAAGATTAGATTTGACAATTATTTAAGCGCCGAGAGCTAAAAATTATAGTCACAAATGTCCATTTAATTTTTTTATAACTATTTTATTCCTCTAGATTGTTATCTAGACTGTTTCGAAATTTGGACAGTGAAAATGTGTTTGTTGTTCACTCACAAATATACTGTAGTTTGGTTTTTGAAAATCGGTTAATTAGAAAAAAGTTATTGCAAATTTAGTGCAAAAAGGTCTCTTTTTCGTCCTCCGCGTTCACTTTCTTGCCGGTGGCAACGGTTCTAATCGAAATTTTTTGACTTTTAACGTATTATTTTAAAGTGAATATAATAATTTATAACACTTATCTATAATTATTATATAAAGATTAGATTTGACAATTATTTAAGCGCCGAGAGCTAAAAATTATAGTCATAAATGTCGATTTAATTTATTTATAAGTATTTCTTTCCTCTAGACTGTTATTTTCGAAATTTAGATAGTGAAAAAGGGTTTTTGTTTTTCACACACTAATATACTCGAATTTGGTTTTTGAAAATCGGTTAATTAGAAAAAAGTTATTGCAAATTTAGTGCAAAAAGGTCTCGTTTTCGTCCTCCGCGTTCACTTTCTTGCCGGTGGCAACGGTTCTAATCGAAATTTTTTAATGTAACGTATTATTTTAAAGCGAATATAATAATTTTTAACACTTATCTATAATTATTATATAAAGATTAGATTTGACAATTATTTAAGCGCCGAGACCTAAAAATTATAGTCATAAATGTAAATTTAATTTGTTTATAAGTGTTTCTTTCCTCTAGACTGTTATTTTCGAAATTTAGATAGTGACAAAGGGTTTTTGTTTTTCACTCACAAATATACTCGAGTTTGGTTTTTGAAAATCGGGTAATTAGAAAAAAGTTATTGCAAATTTAGTGCAGAAAGGTTCCGTTTCCGTCCTCGTCGCTCACTTTTTTGCAGGTGGCAACGGTTCTAATCGAAATTTTTTAACTTGTAACGTATTATTTTAAAGCGAATATAATAATTTTTAACACTTATCTATAATTATTGTATAAAGATTAGATTTGACAATTATTTAAGCGCCGAGACCTAAAAATTATAGTCATAAATGTCGATTTAATTTGTTTATAAGTGTTTCTTTCCTCTAGACTGTTATTTTCGAAATTTAGATAGTGAAAAAGGGTTTTTGTTTTTCACTCACAAATATACTCGAATTTGGTTTTTGAAAATCGGTTAATTAGAAAAAAGGTATTGCAAATTTAGTGCAAACAGGTCTCGTTTTCGTCCTCCGCGTTCACTTTCTTGCCGGTGGCAACGGTTCTAATCGAAATTTTTTACTTTTAACGTATTATTTTAAAGTGAATATAATAATTTATAACACTTATCTATAATTATTATATAAAGATTAGATTTGACAATTATTTAAGCGCCGAGAGCTAAAAATTATAGTCATAAATGTCAATTTAATTTGGTTATAAGTGTTTCTTTCCTCTAGACTGTTATTTTCGAAATTTAGATAGAGAAAAAAGGTTTTTGTTTTTCACTCACAATATACTCGAATTTGGTTTTTGAAAATCGAATAATTAGAAAAAAGTTATTGCAAATTTAGTGCAAAAAGGTCTCGTTTTCGTCCTCCGCGTTCACTTTCTTGCCGGTGGCAACGGTTCTATTCGAAATTTTTAACTTTTAACGTATTATTTTAAAGTGAATATAATAATTTATAATACTTATCTATAATTATTATATAAAGATTAGATTTGACAATTATTTAAGCGCCGAGAGCTAAAAATTATAGTCATAAATGTCGATTTAATTTATTTATAAGTGTTTCTTTCCTCTAGACTGTTATTTTCGAAATTTAGATAGTGAAAAAGGGTTTTTGTTTTTCACTCACAAATATACTCGAATTTGGTTTTTGAAAATCGAATAATTAGAAAAAAGTTATTGCAAATTTAGTGCAAAAAGGTCTCGTTTTCGTCCTCCGCGTTCACTTTCTTGCCGGTGGCAACGGTTCTAATCGAAATTTTTTAACTTGTAACGTATTATTTTAAAGCGAATATAATAATTTTTAACACTTATCTATAATTATTATATAAAGATTAGATTTGACAATTATTTAAGCGTCGAGACCTAAAAATTATAGTCATAAATGTCGATTTAATTTGTTTATAAGTGTTTCTTTCCTCTAGACTGTTATTTTCGAAATTTAGATAGTGACAAAGGGTTTTTGTTTTTCACTCACAAATATACTCGAGTTTGGTTTTTGAAAATCGGGTAATTAGAAAAAAGTTATTGCAAATTTAGTGCAGAAAGGTCCCGTTTCCGTCCTCGTCGCTCACTTTTTTGCAGGTGGCAACGGTTCTAATTGAAATTTTTTAACTATTAACGTCTTATTTTTAAGTAAAAATAATAATTTATAACACTAGTCTGTAATTATTACATAAAGATTAGATTTGACAATTATTTAAGCGCCGAGAGCTAAAAATTATAGTCATAAATGTCGATTTAATTTATTTATAAGTGTTTCTTTCCTCTAGACTGTTATTTTCGAAATTTAGATAGTGAAAAAGGGTTTTTGTTTTTCACTCACAAATATACTCGAATTTGGTTTTTGAAAATCGAATAATTAGAAAAAAGTTATTGCAAAATTAGTGCAAAAAGGTCTCGTTTTCGTCCTCCGCGTTCACTTTCTTGCCGGTGGCAACGGTTCTAATCGAAATTTTTTAACTTGTAACGTATTATTTTAAAGCGAATATAATAATTTTTAACACTTATCTATAATTATTATATAAAGATTAGATTTGACAATTATTTAAGCGCCGAGACCTAAAAATTATAGTCATAAATGTCGATTTAATTTGTTTATAAGTGTTTCTTTCCTCTAGACTGTTATTTTCGATATTTAGATAGTGAAAAAGGGTTTTTGTTTTTCACTCACAAATATACTCGAGTTTGGTTTTTGAAAATCGGGTAATTAGAAAAAAGTTATTGTAAATTTAGTGCAGAAAGGTCCCGTTTCCGTCCTCGTCGCTCACTTTTTTGCAGGTGGCAACGGTTCTAATCAAAATTATTTAACTTTTAACGTTTTATTTTAAAGTAAAGATAATAACTTATAACACTAGTCTGTAATTATTACATACAGATTAGATTTGACAATTATTTAAGCCCCCTGAGCTAAAAATTATAGCCAAAAAAATATTTTTTTCCCCTTTAGACTGTGATTTTCGAAATTTCGTCAGTGCAAAAGTGGTTGTATTTCACTCACAAATATACTCGAGTTTGTTTTTTGAAAATCGGGTAATTAGAAAAAAGTTATTGCAAATTTAGTGCAGAAAGATCCCGTTTCCGTCCTCGTCGCTCACTTTTTTGCAGGTGGCAACGGATCTAATCGAAATTTTTTAACTTTTAACATCTTATTTTTAAGTAAAAATAATAATTTATAACACTAGTCTGTAATTATTACATAAAGATTAGATTTAACAATTATTTAAGCGCCGAGAGTTAAAATTATAGTCATAAATGTCGATTTAATTTGTTTATAAGTGTTTCTTTCCTCTAGACTGTTATTTTCGAAATTTCGTCAGTGCAAAAGTGTTTCTATTTCACTCACAAATATACTCGAGTTTGGTTTTTGACAATCGGTAAATTAGAAAGAAAGTTATTGCAAATTTAGAGCAAAAAGGTCCCGTTTCCGTCCTCCGCGCTCACTTTTTGCCGGTGGTTACGGTTCTAATCAAATTTTTTAACTTTTAACGTATTATTTTAAAGTAAAAATAATAATTTATAACACTTATCTAAAATTATTATATAAAGATTAGATTTGACAATTATTTAAGCGCCGAGAGCTAAAAATTATAGTCACAAATGTCCATTTAATTTTTTTATAACTATTTTATTCCTCTAGATTGTTATCTAGACTGTTTCGAAATTTGGACAGTGAAAATGTGTTTGTTGTTCACTCACAAATATACTGTAGTTTGGTTTTTGAAAATCGGTTAATTAGAAAAAAGTTATTGCAAATTTAGTGCAAAAAGGTCTCGTTTTCGTCCTCCGCGTTCACTTTCTTGCCGGTGGCAACGGTTCTAATCGAAATTTTTTAACTTGTAACGTATTATTTTAAAGCGAATATAATAATTTTTAACACTTATCTATAATTATTATATAAAGATTAGATTTGACAATTATTTAAGCGCCGAGACCTAAAAATTATAGTCATAAATGTCGATTTAATTTGTTTATAAGTGTTTCTTTCCTCTAGACTGTTATTTTCGAAATTTAGATAGTGACAATGGGTTTTTGTTTTTCACTCACAAATATACTCGAGTTTGGTTTTTGAAAATCGGGTAATTAGAAAAAAGTTATTGCAAATTTAGTGCAGAAAGGTCCCGTTTCCGTCCTCGTCGCTCACTTTTTTGCAGGTGGCAACGGTTCTAATCGAAATTTTTTAACTATTAACGTCTTATTTTTAAGTAAAAATAATAATTTATAATACTAGTCTGTAATTATTACATAAAGATTAGATTTAACAATTATTTAAGCGCCGAGAGCTAAAAATTATAGTCATAAATGTCGATTTACTTTGTTTATAAGTGTTTCTTTCCTCTAGACTGTTATTTTCGAAATTTAGATAGTGAAAAAGGGTTTTTTTTTTTCACTCACAAATATACTCGAATTTGGTTTTTGAAAATCGGTTAATTAGAAAAAAGGTATTGCAAATTTAGTGCAAACAGGTCTCGTTTTCGTCCTCCGCGTTCACTTTCTTGCCGGTGGCAACGGTTCTAATCGAAATTTTTTACTTTTAACGTATTATTTTAAAGTGAATATAATAATTTATAACACTTATCTATAATTATTATATAAAGATTAGATTTGACAATTATTTAAGCGCCGAGAGCTAAAAATGATAGTCATAAATGTCAATTTAATTTGGTTATAAGTGTTTCTTTCCTCTAGACTGTTATTTTCGAAATTTAGATAGAGAAAAAAGGTTTTTGTTTTTCACTCACAATATACTCGAATTTGGTTTTTGAAAATCGAATAATTAGAAAAAAGTTATTGCAAATTTAGTGCATAAAGGTCTCGTTTTCGTCCTCCGCGTTCACTTTCTTGCCAGTGGCAACGGTTCTATTCGAAATTTTTAACTTTTAACGTATTATTTTAAAGTGAATATAATAATTTATAATACTTATCTATAATTATTATATAAAGATTAGATTTGACAATTATTTAAGCGCCGAGACCTAAAAATTATAGTCATAAATGTCGATTTAATTTGTTTATAAGTGTTTCTTTCCTCTAGACTGTTATTTTCGAAATTTAGATAGTGACAAAGGGTTTTTGTTTTTCACTCACAAATATACTCGAGTTTGGTTTTTGAAAATCGGGTAATTAGAAAAAAGTTATTGCAAATTTAGTGCAGAAAGGTCCCGTTTCCGTCCTCGTCGCTCACTTTTTTGCAGGTGGCAACGGTTCTAATCGAAATTTTTTAACTATTAACGTCTTATTTTTAAGTAAAAATAATAATTTATAATACTAGTCTGTAATTATTACATAAAGATTAGATTTAACAATTATTTAAGCGCCGAGAGCTAAAAATTATAGTCATAAATGTCGATTTACTTTGTTTATAAGTGTTTCTTTCCTCTAGACTGTTATTTTCGAAATTTAGATAGTGAAAAAGGGTTTTTGTTTTTCACTCACAAATATACTCGAATTTGGTTTTTGAAAATCGGTTAATTAGAAAAAAGGTATTGCAAATTTAGTGCAAACAGGTCTCGTTTTCGTCCTCCGCGTTCACTTTCTTGCCGGTGGCAACGGTTCTAATCGAAATTTTTTACTTTTAACGTATTATTTTAAAGCGAATATAATAATTTTTAACACTTATCTATAATTATTATATAAAGATTAGATTTGACAATTATTTAAGCGCCGAGACCTAAAAATTATAGTCATAAATGTCGATTTAATTTGTTTATAAGTGTTCCTTTCCTCTAGACTGTTATTTTCGAAATTTAGATAGTGACAAAGGGTTTTTGTTTTTCACTCACAAATATACTCGAGTTTGGTTTTTGAAAATCGGGTAATTAGAAAAAAGTTATTGCAAATTTAGTGCAGAAAGGTCCCGTTTCCGTCCTCGTCGCTCACTTTTTTGCAGGTGGCAACGGTTCTAATTGAAATTTTTTAACTATTAACGTCTTATTTTTAAGTAAAAATAATAATTTATAACACTAGTCTGTAATTATTACATAAAGATTAGATTTGACAATTATTTAAGCGCCGAGAGCTAAAAATTATAGTCATAAATGTCGATTTAATTTATTTATAAGTGTTTCTTTCCTCTAGACTGTTATTTTCGAAATTTAGATAGTGAAAAAGGGTTTTTGTTTTTCACTCACAAATATACTCGAGTTTGGTTTTTGAAAATCGGGTAATTAGAAAAAAGTTATTGCAAATTTAGTGCAGAAAGGTCCCGTTTCCGTCCTCGTCGCTCACTTTTTTGCAGGTGGCAACGGTTCTAATCGAAATTATTTAACTTTTAACGTTTTATTTTAAAGTAAAGATAATAACTTATAACACTAGTCTGTAATTATTACATACAGATTAGATTTGACAATTATTTAAGCCCCCAGAGCTAAAAATTATAGCCAAAAAAATATTTTTTTCCCCTTTAGACTGTGATTTTCGAAATTTCGTCAGTGCAAAAGTGGTTGTATTTCACTCACAAATATACTCGAGTTTGTTTTTTGAAAATCGGGTAATTAGAAAAAAGTTATTGCAAATTTAGTGCAGAAAGATCCCGTTTCCGTCCTCGTCGCTCACTTTTTTGCAGGTGGCAACGGATCTAATCGAAATTTTTTAACTTTTAACATCTTATTTTTAAGTAAAAATAATAATTTATAACACTAGTCTGTAATTATTACATAAAGATTAGATTTAACAATTATTTAAGCGCCGAGAGTTAAAATTATAGTCATAAATGTCGATTTAATTTGTTTATAAGTGTTTCTTTCCTCTAGACTGTTATTTTCGAAATTTCGTCAGTGCAAAAGTGTTTCTATTTCACTCACAAATATACTCGAGTTTGGTTTTTGACAATCGGTAAATTAGAAAGAAAGTTATTGCAAATTTAGAGCAAAAAGGTCCCGTTTCCGTCCTCCGCGCTCACTTTTTGCCGGTGGTTACGGTTCTAATCAAATTTTTTAACTTTTAACGTATTATTTTAAAGTAAAAATAATAATTTATAACACTTATCTAAAATTATTATATAAAGATTAGATTTGACAATTATTTAAGCGCCGAGAGCTAAAAATTATAGTCACAAATGTCCATTTAATTTTTTTATAACTATTTTATTCCTCTAGATTGTTATCTAGACTGTTTCGAAATTTGGACAGTGAAAATGTGTTTGTTGTTCACTCACAAATATGCTGTAGTTTGGTTTTTGAAAATCGGTTAATTAGAAAAAAGTTATTGCAAATTTAGTGCAAAAAGGTCTCTTTTTCGTCCTCCGCGTTCACTTTCTTGCCGGTGGCAACGGTTCTAATCGAAATTTTTTGACTTTTAACGTATTATTTTAAAGTGAATATAATAATTTATAACACTTATCTATAATTATTATATAAAGATTAGATTTGACAATTATTTAAGCGCCGAGAGCTAAAAATTATAGTCATAAATGTCGATTTAATTTATTTATAAGTATTTCTTTCCTCTAGACTGTTATTTTCGAAATTTAGATAGTGAAAAAGGGTTTTTGTTTTTCACACACTAATATACTCGAATTTGGTTTTTGAAAATCGGTTAATTAGAAAAAAGTTATTGCAAATTTAGTGCAAAAAGGTCTCGTTTTCGTCCTCCGCGTTCACTTTCTTGCCGGTGGCAACGGTTCTAATCGAAATTTTTTAACTTGTAACGTATTATTTTAAAGCGAATATAATAATTTTTAACACTTATCTATAATTATTATATAAAGATTAGATTTGACAATTATTTAAGCGCCGAGACCTAAAAATTATAGTCATAAATGTAAATTTAATTTGTTTATAAGTGTTTCTTTCCTCTAGACTGTTATTTTCGAAATTTAGATAGTGAAAAAGGGTTTTTGTTTTTCACTCACAAATATACTCGAATTTGGTTTTTGAAAATCGGTTAATTAGAAAAAAGGTATTGCAAATTTAGTGCAAACAGGTCTCGTTTTCGTCCTCCGCGTTCACTTTCTTGCCGGTGGCAACGGTTCTAATCGAAATTTTTTACTTTTAACGTATTATTTTAAAGTGAATATAATAATTTATAACACTTATCTATAATTATTATATAAAGATTAGATTTGACAATTATTTAAGCGCCGAGAGCTAAAAATTATAGTCATAAATGTCAATTTAATTTGGTTATAAGTGTTTCTTTCCTCTAGACTGTTATTTTCGAAATTTAGATAGAGAAAAAAGGTTTTTGTTTTTCACTCACAATATACTCGAATTTGGTTTTTGAAAATCGAATAATTAGAAAAAAGTTATTGCAAATTTAGTGCAAAAAGGTCTCGTTTTCGTCCTCCGCGTTCACTTTCTTGCCGGTGGCAACGGTTCTATTCGAAATTTTTAACTTTTAACGTATTATTTTAAAGTGAATATAATAATTTATAATACTAGTCTGTAATTATTACATAAAGATTAGATTTAACAATTATTTAAGCGCCGAGAGTTAAAATTATAGTCATAAATGTCGATTTACTTTGTTTATAAGTGTTTCTTTCCTCTAGACTGTTATTTTCGAAATTTAGATAGTGAAAAAGGGTTTTTGTTTTTCACTCACAAATATACTCGAATTTGGTTTTTGAAAATCGGTTAATTAGAAAAAAGGTATTGCAAATTTAGTGCAAACAGGTCTCGTTTTCGTCCTCCGCGTTCACTTTCTTGCAGGTGGCAACGGTTCTAATCGAAATTTTTTAACTATTAACGTCTTATTTTTAAGTAAAAATAATAATTTATAACACTAGTCTGTAATTATTACATAAAGATTAGATTTAACAATTATTTAAGCCCCGAGAGCTAAAAATTATAGTCATAAATGTCGATTTACTTTGTTTATAAGTGTTTCTTTCCTCTAGACTGTTATTTTCGAAATTTAGATAGTGAAAAAGGGTTTTTGTTTTTCACTCACAAATATACTCGAATCTGGTTTTTGAAAATCGGTTAATTAGAAAAAAGTTATTGCAAATTTAGTGCAAATAGGTCTCGTTTTCGTCCTCCGCGTTCACTTTCTTGCCGGTGGCAACGGTTCTAATCGAAATTTTTTAACTTGTAACGTATTATTTTAAAGCGAATATAATAATTTTTAACACTTATCTATAATTATTATATAAAGATTAGATTTGACAATTATTTAAGCGCCGAGACCTAAAAATTATAGTCATAAATGTCGATTTAATTTGTTTATAAGTGTTTCTTTCCTCTAGACTGTTATTTTCGAAATTTAGATAGTGACAATGGGTTTTTGTTTTTCACTCACAAATATACTCGAGTTTGGTTTTTGAAAATCGGGTAATTAGAAAAAAGTTATTGCAAATTTAGTGCAGAAAGGTCCCGTTTCCGTCCTCGTCGCTCACTTTTTTGCAGGTGGCAACGGTTCTAATCGAAATTTTTTAACTATTAACGTCTTATTTTTAAGTAAAAATAATAATTTATAATACTAGTCTGTAATTATTACATAAAGATTAGATTTAACAATTATTTAAGCGCCGAGAGCTAAAAATTATAGTCATAAATGTCGATTTACTTTGTTTATAAGTGTTTCTTTCCTCTAGACTGTTATTTTCGAAATTTAGATAGTGAAAAAGGGTTTTTGTTTTTCACTCACAAATATACTCGAATTTGGTTTTTGAAAATCGGTTAATTAGAAAAAAGGTATTGCAAATTTAGTGCAAACAGGTCTCGTTTTCGTCCTCCGCGTTCACTTTCTTGCCGGTGGCAACGGTTCTAATCGAAATTTTTTACTTTTAACGTATTATTTTAAAGTGAATATAATAATTTATAACACTTATCTATAATTATTATATAAAGATTAGATTTGACAATTATTTAAGCGCCGAGAGCTAAAAATTATAGTCATAAATGTCAATTTAATTTGGTTATAAGTGTTTCTTTCCTCTAGACTGTTATTTTCGAAATTTAGATAGAGAAAAAAGGTTTTTGTTTTTCACTCACAATATACTCGAGTTTGGTTTTTGAAAATCGGGTAATTAGAAAAAAGTTATTGCAAATTTAGTGCAGAAAGGTCCCGTTTCCGTCCTCGTCGCTCACTTTTTTGCAGGTGGCAACGGTTCTAATCGAAATTATTTAACTTTTAGCGTATTATTTTAAAGTCAAAATAATAATTTATAACACTAGTCTGTAATTATTACATAAAGATTAGATTTAACAATTATTCAAGCGCCGAGAGCTAAAAATTATAGTCATAAATGTCGATTTTATTTGTTTATAAGTATTTCTTTCCTCTAGACTGTTATTTTCGAAATTTAGATAGTGAAAAAGGGTTTTTGTTTTTCACACACTAATATACTCGAATTTGGTTTTTGAATATCGAATAATTAGAAAAAAGTTACTCCAAATTTAGTGCAGAAAGGTCCCGTTTTCGTCCTCCACGCTCACTTTTTTGCAGGTGGCAATGGTTCTAATCGAAATTCTTTAACTTTTAACGTCTTAATTTAAAGTAAAAATAATAACTTATAACACTAGTCTGTAATTATTACATACAGATTAGATTTGACAATTATTTAAACCCCCAGAGCTAAAAATTATAGTCACAAATATATTTTTTCCCCCTTTAAACTGTTATTTTTGAAATTTGGTCAGTGCAAAAGTGTTTGTATTTCACTCACAAATATACTCGAGTTAGGTTTTTGAAAATCGGTTAATTAGAAAAAAGTTATTGCAAATTTAGTGCAAAAAGGTCCCGTTTTCGTCCTCCGCGCTCACTTTCTTGCCGGTGGTTACGGTTCTAATCAAATTTTTTAACTTTTAACCTATTATTTTAAAGTAAAAATAATAATTTATAAAACTTATCTATAATTATTATATAAAGATTAGATTTGACAATTATTTAAGCGCCGAGAGCTAAGAATTATAGTCAGAAACGCCGAATTATTTCTTTATAAGTATTTCTTTCCTCTAGACTGTTATTTTCGAAATTTAGATAGTGAAAAAGGGTTTTCTTTTTCACTCACAAATATACTCGAATTTGGTTTTTGAAAATCGAATAATTAGAAAAAAGTTATTGCAAATTTAGTGCAAAAGGGTCTCGTTTTCGTCCTCCGCGTTCACTTTCTTGCCGGTGGCAACGGTTCTAATCGAAATTATTTAACTTTTAGCGTTTTATTTTAAAGTCAAAATAATAATTTATAACACTAGTCTGTAATTCTTACATACAGATTAGATTCGACAATTATTTAAGCCCCCAGAGTTAAAAATTATAGTCACAAATGCGGATTTAATTTGTTTATATGTCTTTTTTCCCTTTAGACTGTTATTTTCGAAATTTCGTCAGTGCAGAAGTGTTTGTATTTCACTTACAAATGTACTCGAGTTTGGTTTTTGAATATCGGTTAATAAGAAAAAAGTTCTTGCAAATTTAGTGCAAAAAGGTCCCGTTTTCGTCCTCCGCGTTCACTTTCTTGCCGGTGGCAACGGTTCTAATCGAAATTTTTTAACTTTTAACGTATTATTTTAAAGTGAATATAATAATTTATAACACTTATATATAATTATTATATGAAGATTAGATTTGACAATTATTTAAGCGCCGAGAGCTAAAAATTATAGTCATAAATGTCGATTTAATTTATTTATAAGTATTTCTTTCCTCTAGACTGTTATTTTCGAAATTTAGATAGTGAAAAAGGGTTTTTGTTTTTCACTCACAAATATACTCGAATTTGGTTTTTGAAAATCGGTTAATTAGAAAAAAGTTATTGCAAATTTAGTGCAAAAAGTTCTCTTTTTCGTCCTCCGCGTTCACTTTCTTGCCGGTGGCAACGGTTCTAATCGAAATTTTTTGACTTTTAACGTATTATTTTAAAGTGAATATAATAATTTATAACACTTATCTATAATTATTATATAAAGATTAGATTTGACAATTATTTAAGCGCCGAGAGCTAAAAATTATAGTCATAAATGTCGATTTAATTTATTTATTAGTATTTCTTTCCTCTAGACTGTTATTTTCGAAATTTAGATAGTGAAAAAGGGTTTTTGTTTTTCACACACTAATATACTCGAATTTGGTTTTTGAAAATCGGTTAATTAGAAAAAAGTTATTGCAAATTTAGTGCAAAATGGTCTCGTTTTCGTCCTCCGCGTTCACTTTTTTTCAGGTGGCAACGGTTCTAATCGAAATTATTTAACTTTTAGCGTATTATTTTAAAGTCAAAATAATAATTTATAACACTAGTCTGTAATTATTACATAAAGATTAGATTTAACAATTATTCAAGCGCCGAGAGCTAAAAATTATAGTCATAAATGTCGATTTTATTTGTTTATAAGTATTTCTTTCCTCTAGACTGTTATTTTCGAAATTTAGATAGTGAAAAAGGGTTTTTGTTTTTCACACACTAATATACTCGAATTTGGTTTTTGAATATCGAATAATTAGAAAAAAGTTACTCCAAATTTAGTGCAGAAAGGTCCCGTTTTCGTCCTCCACGCTCACTTTTTTGCAGGTGGCAATGGTTCTAATCGAAATTATTTAACTTTTAACGTTTTATTTTAAAGTAAAGATAATAACTTATAACACTAGTCTGTAATTATTACATACAGATTAGATTTGACAATTATTTAAGCCCCCAGAGCTAAAAATTATAGCCAAAAAAATATTTTTTTCCCCTTTAGACTGTGATTTTCGAAATTTCGTCAGTGCAAAAGTGGTTGTATTTCACTCACAAATATACTCGAGTTTGTTTTTTGAAAATCGGGTAATTAGAAAAAAGTTATTGCAAATTTAGTGCAAAAAGGTCCCGTTTTCGTCCTCCGCGCTCACTTTCTTGCCGGTGGTTACGGTTCTAATCAAATTTTTTAACTTTTAACCTATTATTTTAAAGTAAAAATAATAATTTATAAAACTTATCTATAATTATTATATAAAGATTAGATTTGACAATTATTTAAGCGCCGAGAGCTAAGAATTATAGTCAGAAACGCCGAATTATTTCTTTATAAGTATTTCTTTCCTCTAGACTGTTATTTTCGAAATTTAGATAGTGAAAAAGGGTTTTCTTTTTCACTCACAAATATACTCGAATTTGGTTTTTGAAAATCGAATAATTAGAAAAAAGTTATTGCAAATTTAGTGCAAAAAGGTCTCGTTTTCGTCCTCCGCGTTCACTTTCTTGCCGGTGGCAACGGTTCTAATCGAAATTATTTAACTTTTAGCGTTTTATTTTAAAGTCAAAATAATAATTTATAACACTAGTCTGTAATTCTTACATACAGATTAGATTCGACAATTATTTAAGCCCCCAGAGTTAAAAATTATAGTCACAAATGCGGATTTAATTTGTTTATATGTCTTTTTTCCCTTTAGACTGTTATTTTCGAAATTTCGTCAGTGCAGAAGTGTTTGTATTTCACTTACAAATGTACTCGAGTTTGGTTTTTGAATATCGGTTAATAAGAAAAAAGTTCTTGCAAATTTAGTGCAAAAAGGTCCCGTTTTCGTCCTCCGCGTTCACTTTCTTGCCGGTGGCAACGGTTCTAATCGAAATTTTTTAACTTTTAACGTATTATTTTAAAGTGAATATAATAATTTATAACACTTATATATAATTATTATATGAAGATTAGATTTGACAATTATTTAAGCGCCGAGAGCTAAAAATTATAGTCATAAATGTCGATTTAATTTATTTATAAGTATTTCTTTCCTCTAGACTGTTATTTTCGAAATTTAGATAGTGAAAAAGGGTTTTTGTTTTTCACACACAAATATACTCGAATTTGGTTTTTGAAAATCGGTTAATTAGAAAAAAGTTATTGCAAATTTAGTGCAAAAAGTTCTCTTTTTCGTCCTCCGCGTTCACTTTCTTGCCGGTGGCAACGGTTCTAATCGAAATTTTTTGACTTTTAACGTATTATTTTAAAGTGAATATAATAATTTATAACACTTATCTATAATTATTATATAAAGATTAGATTTGACAATTATTTAAGCGCCGAGAGCTAAAAATTATAGTCATAAATGTCGATTTAATTTATTTATTAGTATTTCTTTCCTCTAGACTGTTATTTTCGAAATTTAGATAGTGAAAAAGGGTTTTTGTTTTTCACACACTAATATACTCGAATTTGATTTTTGAAAATCGGTTAATTAGAAAAAAGTTATTGCAAATTTAGTGCAAAATGGTCTCGTTTTCGTCCTCCGCGTTCACTTTTTTTCAGGTGGCAACGGTTCTAATCGAAATTATTTAACTTTTAACGTTTTATTTTAAAGTAAAGATAATAACTTATAACACTTATCTATAATTATTATATAAAGATTAGATTTGACAATTATTTAAGCGCCGAGAGCTAAAAATTATAGTCATAAATGTCAATTTAATTTGGTTATAAGTGTTTCTTTCCTCTAGACTGTTATTTTCGAAATTTAGATAGAGAAAAAAGGTTTTTGTTTTTCACTCACAATATACTCGAATTTGGTTTTTGAAAATCGAATAATTAGAAAAAAGTTATTGCAAATTTAGTGCAAAAAGGTCTCGTTTTCGTCCTCCGCGTTCACTTTCTTGCCGGTGGCAACGGTTCTATTCGAAATTTTTAACTTTTAACGTATTATTTTAAAGTGAATATAATAATTTATAATACTAGTCTGTAATTATTACATAAAGATTAGATTTAACAATTATTTAAGCGCCGAGAGTTAAAATTATAGTCATAAATGTCGATTTACTTTGTTTATAAGTGTTTCTTTCCTCTAGACTGTTATTTTCGAAATTTAGATAGTGAAAAAGGGTTTTTGTTTTTCACTCACAAATATACTCGAATTTGGTTTTTGAAAATCGGTTAATTAGAAAAAAGGTATTGCAAATTTAGTGCAAACAGGTCTCGTTTTCGTCCTCCGCGTTCACTTTCTTGCAGGTGGCAACGGTTCTAATCGAAATTTTTTAACTATTAACGTCTTATTTTTAAGTAAAAATAATAATTTATAACACTAGTCTGTAATTATTACATAAAGATTAGATTTAACAATTATTTAAGCCCCGAGAGCTAAAAATTATAGTCATAAATGTCGATTTACTTTGTTTATAAGTGTTTCTTTCCTCTAGACTGTTATTTTCGAAATTTAGATAGTGAAAAAGGGTTTTTGTTTTTCACTCACAAATATACTCGAATCTGGTTTTTGAAAATCGGTTAATTAGAAAAAAGTTATTGCAAATTTAGTGCAAATAGGTCTCGTTTTCGTCCTCCGCGTTCACTTTCTTGCCGGTGGCAACGGTTCTAATCGAAATTTTTTAACTTGTAACGTATTATTTTAAAGCGAATATAATAATTTTTAACACTTATCTATAATTATTATATAAAGATTAGATTTGACAATTATTTAAGCGCCGAGACCTAAAAATTATAGTCATAAATGTCGATTTAATTTGTTTATAAGTGTTTCTTTCCTCTAGACTGTTATTTTCGAAATTTAGATAGTGACAATGGGTTTTTGTTTTTCACTCACAAATATACTCGAGTTTGGTTTTTGAAAATCGGGTAATTAGAAAAAAGTTATTGCAAATTTAGTGCAGAAAGGTCCTGTTTCCGTCCTCGTCGCTCACTTTTTTGCAGGTGGCAACGGTTCTAATCGAAATTTTTTAACTATTAACGTCTTATTTTTAAGTAAAAATAATAATTTATAATACTAGTCTGTAATTATTACATAAAGATTAGATTTAACAATTATTTAAGCGCCGAGAGCTAAAAATTATAGTCATAAATGTCGATTTACTTTGTTTATAAGTGTTTCTTTCCTCTAGACTGTTATTTTCGAAATTTAGATAGTGAAAAAGGGTTTTTGTTTTTCACTCACAAATATACTCGAATTTGGTTTTTGAAAATCGGTTAATTAGAAAAAAGGTATTGCAAATTTAGTGCAAACAGGTCTCGTTTTCGTCCTCCGCGTTCACTTTCTTGCCGGTGGCAACGGTTCTAATCGAAATTTTTTACTTTTAACGTATTATTTTAAAGTGAATATAATAATTTATAACACTTATCTATAATTATTATATAAAGATTAGATTTGACAATTATTTAAGCGCCGAGAGCTAAAAATTATAGTCATAAATGTCAATTTAATTTGGTTATAAGTGTTTCTTTCCTCTAGACTGTTATTTTCGAAATTTAGATAGAGAAAAAAGGTTTTTGTTTTTCACTCACAATATACTCGAGTTTGGTTTTTGAAAATCGGGTAATTAGAAAAAAGTTATTGCAAATTTAGTGCAGAAAGGTCCCGTTTCCGTCCTCGTCGCTCACTTTTTTGCAGGTGGCAACGGTTCTAATCGAAATTATTTAACTTTTAGCGTATTATTTTAAAGTCAAAATAATAATTTATAACACTAGTCTGTAATTATTACATAAAGATTAGATTTAACAATTATTCAAGCGCCGAGAGCTAAAAATTATAGTCATAAATGTCGATTTTATTTGTTTATAAGTATTTCTTTCCTCTAGACTGTTATTTTCGAAATTTAGATAGTGAAAAAGGGTTTTTGTTTTTCACACACTAATATACTCGAATTTGGTTTTTGAATATCGAATAATTAGAAAAAAGTTACTCCAAATTTAGTGCAGAAAGGTCCCGTTTTCGTCCTCCACGCTCACTTTTTTGCAGGTGGCAATGGTTCTAATCGAAATTCTTTAACTTTTAACGTCTTAATTTAAAGTAAAAATAATAACTTATAACACTAGTCTGTAATTATTACATACAGATTAGATTTGACAATTATTTAAACCCCCAGAGCTAAAAATTATAGTCACAAATATATTTTTTCCCCCTTTAAACTGTTATTTTTGAAATTTGGTCAGTGCAAAAGTGTTTGTATTTCACTCACAAATATACTCGAGTTAGGTTTTTGAAAATCGGTTAATTAGAAAAAAGTTATTGCAAATTTAGTGCAAAAAGGTCCCGTTTTCGTCCTCCGCGCTCACTTTCTTGCCGGTGGTTACGGTTCTAATCAAATTTTTTAACTTTTAACCTATTATTTTAAAGTAAAAATAATAATTTATAAAACTTATCTATAATTATTATATAAAGATTAGATTTGACAATTATTTAAGCGCCGAGAGCTAAGAATTATAGTCAGAAACGCCGAATTATTTCTTTATAAGTATTTCTTTCCTCTAGACTGTTATTTTCGAAATTTAGATAGTGAAAAAGGGTTTTCTTTTTCACTCACAAATATACTCGAATTTGGTTTTTGAAAATCGAATAATTAGAAAAAAGTTATTGCAAATTTAGTGCAAAAAGGTCTCGTTTTCGTCCTCCGCGTTCACTTTCTTGCCGGTGGCAACGGTTCTAATCGAAATTATTTAACTTTTAGCGTTTTATTTTAAAGTCAAAATAATAATTTATAACACTAGTCTGTAATTCTTACATACAGATTAGATTCGACAATTATTTAAGCCCCCAGAGTTAAAAATTATAGTCACAAATGCGGATTTAATTTGTTTATATGTCTTTTTTCCCTTTAGACTGTTATTTTCGAAATTTCGTCAGTGCAGAAGTGTTTGTATTTCACTTACAAATGTACTCGAGTTTGGTTTTTGAATATCGGTTAATAAGAAAAAAGTTCTTGCAAATTTAGTGCAAAAAGGTCCCGTTTTCGTCCTCCGCGTTCACTTTCTTGCCGGTGGCAACGGTTCTAATCGAAATTTTTTAACTTTTAACGTATTATTTTAAAGTGAATATAATAATTTATAACACTTATATATAATTATTATATGAAGATTAGATTTGACAATTATTTAAGCGCCGAGAGCTAAAAATTATAGTCATAAATGTCGATTTAATTTATTTATAAGTATTTCTTTCCTCTAGACTGTTATTTTCGAAATTTAGATAGTGAAAAAGGGTTTTTGTTTTTCACTCACAAATATACTCGAATTTGGTTTTTGAAAATCGGTTAATTAGAAAAAAGTTATTGCAAATTTAGTGCAAAAAGTTCTCTTTTTCGTCCTCCGCGTTCACTTTCTTGCCGGTGGCAACGGTTCTAATCGAAATTTTTTGACTTTTAACGTATTATTTTAAAGTGAATATAATAATTTATAACACTTATCTATAATTATTATATAAAGATTAGATTTGACAATTATTTAAGCGCAGAGCTAAAAATTATAGTCATAAATGTCGATTTAATTTATTTATTAGTATTTCTTTCCTCTAGACTGTTATTTTCGAAATTTAGATAGTGAAAAAGGGTTTTTGTTTTTCACACACTAATATACTCGAATTTGGTTTTTGAAAATCGGTTAATTAGAAAAAAGTTATTGCAAATTTAGTGCAAAATGGTCTCGTTTTCGTCCTCCGCGTTCACTTTTTTTCAGGTGGCAACGGTTCTAATCGAAATTATTTAACTTTTAGCGTATTATTTTAAAGTCAAAATAATAATTTATAACACTAGTCTGTAATTATTACATAAAGATTAGATTTAACAATTATTCAAGCGCCGAGAGCTAAAAATTATAGTCATAAATGTCGATTTTATTTGTTTATAAGTATTTCTTTCCTCTAGACTGTTATTTTCGAAATTTAGATAGTGAAAAAGGGTTTTTGTTTTTCACACACTAATATACTCGAATTTGGTTTTTGAATATCGAATAATTAGAAAAAAGTTACTCCAAATTTAGTGCAGAAAGGTCCCGTTTTCGTCCTCCACGCTCACTTTTTTGCAGGTGGCAATGGTTCTAATCGAAATTATTTAACTTTTAACGTTTTATTTTAAAGTAAAGATAATAACTTATAACACTAGTCTGTAATTATTACATACAGATTAGATTTGACAATTATTTAAGCCCCCAGAGCTAAAAATTATAGCCAAAAAAATATTTTTTTCCCCTTTAGACTGTGATTTTCGAAATTTCGTCAGTGCAAAAGTGGTTGTATTTCACTCACAAATATACTCGAGTTTGTTTTTTGAAAATCGGGTAATTAGAAAAAAGTTATTGCAAATTTAGTGCAAAAAGGTCCCGTTTTCGTCCTCCGCGCTCACTTTCTTGCCGGTGGTTACGGTTCTAATCAAATTTTTTAACTTTTAACCTATTATTTTAAAGTAAAAATAATAATTTATAAAACTTATCTATAATTATTATATAAAGATTAGATTTGACAATTATTTAAGCGCCGAGAGCTAAGAATTATAGTCAGAAACGCCGAATTATTTCTTTATAAGTATTTCTTTCCTCTAGACTGTTATTTTCGAAATTTAGATAGTGAAAAAGGGTTTTCTTTTTCACTCACAAATATACTCGAATTTGGTTTTTGAAAATCGAATAATTAGAAAAAAGTTATTGCAAATTTAGTGCAAAAAGGTCTCGTTTTCGTCCTCCGCGTTCACTTTCTTGCCGGTGGCAACGGTTCTAATCGAAATTATTTAACTTTTAGCGTTTTATTTTAAAGTCAAAATAATAATTTATAACACTAGTCTGTAATTCTTACATACAGATTAGATTCGACAATTATTTAAGCCCCCAGAGTTAAAAATTATAGTCACAAATGCGGATTTAATTTGTTTATATGTCTTTTTTCCCTTTAGACTGTTATTTTCGAAATTTCGTCAGTGCAGAAGTGTTTGTATTTCACTTACAAATGTACTCGAGTTTGGTTTTTGAATATCGGTTAATAAGAAAAAAGTTCTTGCAAATTTAGTGCAAAAAGGTCCCGTTTTCGTCCTCCGCGTTCACTTTCTTGCCGGTGGCAACGGTTCTAATCGAAATTTTTTAACTTTTAACGTATTATTTTAAAGTGAATATAATAATTTATAACACTTATATATAATTATTATATGAAGATTAGATTTGACAATTATTTAAGCGCCGAGAGCTAAAAATTATAGTCATAAATGTCGATTTAATTTATTTATAAGTATTTCTTTCCTCTAGACTGTTATTTTCGAAATTTAGATAGTGAAAAAGGGTTTTTGTTTTTCACACACAAATATACTCGAATTTGGTTTTTGAAAATCGGTTAATTAGAAAAAAGTTATTGCAAATTTAGTGCAAAAAGTTCTCTTTTTCGTCCTCCGCGTTCACTTTCTTGCCGGTGGCAACGGTTCTAATCGAAATTTTTTGACTTTTAACGTATTATTTTAAAGTGAATATAATAATTTATAACACTTATCTATAATTATTATATAAAGATTAGATTTGACAATTATTTAAGCGCCGAGAGCTAAAAATTATAGTCATAAATGTCGATTTAATTTATTTATTAGTATTTCTTTCCTCTAGACTGTTATTTTCGAAATTTAGATAGTGAAAAAGGGTTTTTGTTTTTCACACACTAATATACTCGAATTTGATTTTTGAAAATCGGTTAATTAGAAAAAAGTTATTGCAAATTTAGTGCAAAATGGTCTCGTTTTCGTCCTCCGCGTTCACTTTTTTTCAGGTGGCAACGGTTCTAATCGAAATTATTTAACTTTTAACGTTTTATTTTAAAGTAAAGATAATAACTTATAACACTAGTCTGTAATTATTACATACAGATTAGATTTGACAATTATTTAAGCCCCCAGAGCTAAAAATTATAGCCAAAAAAATATTTTTTTCCCCTTTAGACTGTGATTTTCGAAATTTCGTCAGTGCAAAAGTGGTTGTATTTCACTCACAAATATACTCGAGTTTGTTTTTTGAAAATCGGGTAATTAGAAAAAAGTTATTGCAAATTTAGTGCAGAAAGATCCCGTTTCCGTCCTCGTCGCTCACTTTTTTGCAGGTGGCAACGGTTCTAATCGAAATTTTTTAACTTTTAACATCTTATTTTTAAGTAAAAATAATAATTTATAACACTAGTCTGTAATTATTACATAAAGATTAGATTTAACAATTATTTAAGCGCCGAGAGTTAAAATTATAGTCATAAATGTCGATTTAATTTGTTTATAAGTGTTTCTTTCCTCTAGACTGTTATTTTCGAAATTTCGTCAGTGCAAAAGTGTTTCTATTTCACTCACAAATATACTCGAGTTTGGTTTTTGACAATCGGTAAATTAGAAAGAAAGTTATTGCAAATTTAGAGCAAAAAGGTCCCGTTTCCGTCCTCCGCGCTCACTTTTTGCCGGTGGTTACGGTTCTAATCAAATTTTTTAACTTTTAACGTATTATTTTAAAGTAAAAATAATAATTTATAACACTTATCTAAAATTATTATATAAAGATTAGATTTGACAATTATTTAAGCGCCGAGAGCTAAAAATTATAGTCTCAAATGTCCATTTAATTTTTTTATAACTATTTTATTCCTCTAGATTGTTATCTAGACTGTTGCGAAATTTGGACAGTGAAAATGTGTTTGTTGTTCACTCACAAATATACTGTAGTTTGGTTTTTCAAAATAGAATAATTAGAAAAAAGTTATTGCAAATTTAGTGCAAAAAAGTCCCGTTTTTTATCTCCGCGTTCACTATTTTGCCTATATATAGCTTCAGTTGCTAATAGGTTGTTATTTTCGAAATTTCGATAGCGAAAAAGTGTTTGCTTTTCCTTCAAAAATATACTCAAGTTTGGGTTTTGAAAATCGGTTAATCAGTAAAACAGTTATTGCAAATTTAGTACAAAAAAGTCCCGTTTTCGATCTCCGTGCTCACTATTTTGCCTATATATAGCTTCGGCTACCTATATGTTGTTTTTTTCGAAATATCGTCAGTGCAAATAGTTTGTAGTTCACTCACAAATATACTTGAGTTTGGTTTTTGAAAATCGAATAATTAGAAAAAAGTTATTGCAAATTTAGTGCAAAAAGGTCTCGTTTTCGTCCTCCGCGTTCACTTTCTTGCCGGTGGCAACGGTTCTAATCGAAATTTTTTAACTTGTACCGTATTATTTTAAAGCGAATATAATAATTTTTAACACTTATCTATAATTATTATATAAAGATTAGATTTGACAATTATTTAAGCGCCGAGACCTAAAAATTATAGTCATAAATGTCGATTTAATTTGTTTATAAGTGTTTCTTTCCTCTAGACTGTTATTTTCGAAATTTAGATAGTGAAAAAGGGTTTTTGTTTTTCACTCACAAATATACTCGAGTTTGGTTTTTGAAAATCGGGTAATTAGAAAAAAGTTATTGCAAATTTAGTGCAGAAAGGTCCCGTTTCCGTCCTCGTCGCTCACTTTTTTGCAGGTGGCAACGGTTCTAATCGAAATTTTTTAACTATTAACGTCTTATTTTTAAGTAAAAATAATAATTTATAACACTAGTCTGTAATTATTACATAAAGATTAGATTTAACAATTATTTAAGTGCCGAGAGCTAAAAATTATAGTCATAAATGTCGATTTACTTTGTTTATAAGTGTTTCTTTCCTCTAGACTGTTATTTTCGAAATTTAGATAGTGAAAAAGGGTTTTTGTTTTTCACTCACAAATATAC
The DNA here is from genome assembly GCA_949152435.1 of Gastracanthus pulcherrimus. NCBI lineage: Eukaryota > Metazoa > Arthropoda > Insecta > Hymenoptera > Pteromalidae > Gastracanthus > Gastracanthus pulcherrimus. The sequence goes on along the minus strand of OX424572.1, from coordinate 170,350,977 downwards.
TCGAATTTGGTTTTTGAAAATCGGTTAATTAGAAAAAAGTTATTGCAAATTTAGTGCAAACAGTTCTCGTTTTCGTCCTCCGCGTTCACTTTCTTGCCGGTGGCAACGGTTCTATTCGAAATTTTTAACTTTTAACGTATTATTTTAAAGTGAATATAATAATTTATAACACTTATCTATAATTATTATATAAAGATTAGATTTGACAATTATTTAAGCGCCGAGAGCTAAAAATTATAGTCATAAATGTCAATTTAATTTGGTTATAAGTGTTTCTTTCCTCTAGACTGTTATTTTCGAAATTTAGATAGTGAAAAAGGGTTTTTGTTTTTCACTCACAAATATACTCGAATTTGGTTTTTGAAAATCGGGTAATTAGAAAAAAGTTACTCCAAATTTAGTGCAGAAAGGTCCCGTTTTCGTCCTCCGTGCTCACTTTTTTGCAGGTGGCAACGGTTCTAATCGAAATTCTTTAACTTTTAACGTCATATTTCAAAGTAAAAATAATAATTTATAACACTAGTCTGTATTTATTACATACAGATTAGATTTGACAATTATTTAAGCCCCCAGAGCTAAAAATTATAGTCACAAATGCGGATTTAATTTGTTTATATGTCTTTTTTCCCTTTAGACTGTTATTTTCGAAATTTCGTGAGTGCAAAAGTGTTTGTATTTCACTCACAAATATACTCGAGTTTGGTTTTTGACAATCGGTAAATTAGAAAGAAAGTTATTGCAAATTTAGAGCAAAAAGGTCCCGTTTCCGTCCTCCGCGCTCACTTTCTTGCCGGTGGTTACGGTTCTAATCAAATTTTTTAACTTTTAACGTATTATTTTAAAGTAAAAATAATAATTTATAACACTTATATATAATTATTATATGAAGATTAGATTTGACAATTATTTAAGCGCCGAGAGCTAAAAATTATAGTCACAAATGTCGATTTAATTTGTTTATAAGTATTTCTTTCCTCTAGATTGTGATCTAGACTGTTTAGAAATTTGGACAGTGAAAATGTGTTTGTTTTTCACTCACAAATATACTGGAGTTTGGTTTTTCAAAATCGAATAATTAGAAAAAAGTTATTGCAAATTTAGTGCAAAAAAGTCCCGTTTTCTATCTCCGTGCTCACTATTTTGCCTATATATAGCTTCGACTGCCTATATGTTGTTTTTTTCGAAAATTCGATCCTGAAAAAGTGTTTGTCTTTCACTCACAAATATACTCCAGTTTGGTTTTTGAAAATCGGTTAATTAGAAAAAAGTTATTGCAAATTTAGTCCTCCGCGCTCACTTTCTTGCCGGTGGCAACGGTTCTAATCGAAATTTTTTAACTTTTAACGCATTATCTTAAAGTAAAAATAATAATTTATAACACTTATCTATAATTATTATATAAAGATTAGATTTGACAATTATTTAAGCGCCGAGAGCTAAAAATTATAGTCAGAAATGCCGAATTATTTGTTTATAAGTTTTTCTTTCCTCTAGACTGTTATATTCGAAATTTCGACAGTGAAAAAGTGTGTGTTTTTCATATATAGGTTGGCTGAATGTCTGCTTGGAGACGTCATGCTTTTGTATAAAAGTTTTTTATTTGATACATATATACATTATGAGTTACATTTTAGGCTCAAATAAAACTACAAACGAAAATTCCTTACAGTATTAAAGTACGCAAATACATGGTAACACGACGCTCATATTTGTTCAGTATTAGATAGTTAATGTTTACAATAAATTATTAGGCGTTGACATGTGGTCACAAATTTGCCTATATTATTACCTATAGGTTTATAAGCCTAGGAAAAATTAGGAAAAACCTGGGCAGCATTATCGTCGGTACTTAAATAAATAATAATAAGTAAATAAAGGAGTAGGATTGGGGAGGGTAATTTGTAAGGAAGAAGGTAGATTACAATAGAGTATATTTCCATTATTAATGTAAGTTTATATATAATCATTAACGGTTAAATAAATATTAGATAATAAATAATTAAAGTTAAATAATACTCTCTATGTTTGCACTAGTTTGCTTTCCTTTTGCGTCTTTTTCGAAGCTCATCTTTCAATTTGGCATCTTCCGTTAGCCATCAGTATTTGTTTTTAATTCTATGCGTGTCGTTAAAATCCTTATCGGGTATTGTGGTATTGTATTTAAGTTGCGTGCTATCGATATTTGTGTTGAAATTTAATGTTTTGTTGGATTGGTGGCGAGAAATATGGTAAATTATTGGTCTATTATTCGTATCTTGGATAATTCCTTTTTTATCGAAATGCGTGAAGGATTGAGGTAATATATATCCTGTATTAGCTCTTTGTTCAGAATCAACTGCATCGACGTGTATGTAGGATTTTAAATATTTATTATCTATATCGGGTAGTTTAGCATAATAATCTCTGGTTATTTTTAACATAAAATTATCGATTCTAGGAATTTCTGCCAAATTATAGAGAGTTCGATTATTGATAAAATGATGATTATCTTTATTTCTATATATATGTAATGCGCTGCGAATACACATTCGCTCGAATTTGCGTAGTTTTTCTACAATCGATGCACTAATATTCCATAATATAGGCGCAGCATACGTCAGAATCGGTCTTATCAATAGAAGATAACAGATTACCTTAGCCCTGGGAGATAGCGATTTACTGTAAAAGAGTCTATTATGAGATCTAAATGCATTTTTGGCTTTTGCTAGTTGGGTATTTACGTGATCATTCAGTCTGAGTAGATAATCTAGTCGCACCCCTAAATATCTTACAACTTTTTTATGCTCTATCTTATGGGACTGATTGTTTCACGTAGATGTAATTGGAAATTTTTTATTTGTATTCTTTTATTGCTGTTTAAGAACCTAAGTGGACGATGAAATAGTCTCGTTTCACATTTTTCCGGATTTATTTTGAGGTTCCACTGCCTGTAATGATCGTTAATTTTATTTAATAATATTTCTAGTTTGTTTTGAACTATGGTTGGGTTTTTATCAGCAGCTATTATAATTAAGTCGTCGGCAAATGCAGTGGAGTAGGTGTTATTGTTGCTATTGAGAAAAAAAAGATTTGGGACATTATATGAAAAAATATTGAAAAGCTCGGGTGAATTGACGGTTCCTTGCATTAATCCTTCAATAATGTTAAAAATTTCGCTCGATATTATTTCACCGTTCCATGTAGAGAAGGATCTGTTTATGGTCATATTCCAGATTAATTGAATAAAATCAGTTGGGTATTTCAGAGTATGCAAGATATACAGGAGTCCATATATCCACACTGTATCAAAGGCTCTCTGAAGGTCTATGAGGCAAGCTCCTACAACCTCATCATTATGCAAGTGTTTGTTCGTATTATTAAGCACCATATGCACAGCGTGGGTGGTCGAATGAGCGTGTTTAAAACCGAATTGGTTATCTGGTATAACTTTATTGGTATTGGTATATTTTTTTAATGCGGTGTTGATGAGCACCTCATAGACTTTGCTAATTGCCGGTGTCAGACTGATTGTTCTATAGCTAGATACCTCTGTAGGTGGTTTGCCCTTTTTTAATATAGGTAATATTTTTGCTCTTTTCCATATTTCAGGAAAATATTTATTGTTTAAACAGTTGTTAAAAAGTATTGTATATTGTCGAATGATAGTTAGGGGTAAGTGTTTTAAAACTATAGGCGGTATGTTGTCGAATCCAGAAGAAGTCTTATTTGGTAAAGATTTAAAAATTAACAGGGTTTGGTAGGTGTTATGAAATATTAGACTGTTGTTAACATTTTTTGGATCAAAAGCAGGGTTATTGTTATCGAAAGTCGTGATAGAACAGTTAGTGTTAATTTTTATTTTGAAACTGTCAATTAATTGGTTAATTTCATTATCTATTTTTATTTTTAAGGGCGTATTTTCATTAAGAGGTTTAGGGGAATTAATTTTCTCATAATATGCACCTATCAGGTTAAGTATATCCGTGGGGTTTTCAATTACGTAGTTTTGGTTAACAATAGGTAGGTTATCTTTATCGCATTTACTTTGTGCTAATAGCTCAGTTTCATTAATATTAATTTGTAAGGAGTCTATTTTTAACTGTTCTTTAGGCCTAAAAAATTTGTTAATTTTTGGGAAAAAAGCTTCTGGATTTTTGTAATTGATAGCTTGTATTTGAGAATCCCAATACTTATTATATGTGAGCTTGTACTCAGCCTTTAATATCGTGTTAATTTTATTAATAATTTGTTTTATTTCAATAATATTGTTTATAACATCGGGGTCATGGCGAGAAACACGATAGTATCGATTTAGACTTGTAATTAAGAAGGATTTGTGTTTATGTAGTTTTTTAATTTTTTGGGATATATAATTTAAAACATTATCTTGTGGTCTATATTTCGGTACGTAGTTGTTTATAGCTAAAGATATTGTAGAGCTTAGAATTGATAAATACTCATTAATTTCATGATTTGAGAGGTTTTTGTTAAAGGGTATATCGGTATCGCAAGCTACGCAAAGTTGTTTTTCAAAAATTTTCCACTTCGTTTTTTTATACATAAACCGCCATGCTCCATGCGTGATGTCAGAAACGTATCCTAGTACACCGGCGCTGGGATGGCGTTGTGCTGAGCAGAATGCCGACACTCGCATTGGGCTATTCGCCAGCATGAAATGCGCACATTTAGCCAGCATTTTCAAAACATGGCGGGATAATATAAAAAATGTTTTATTCACGCGTGTCGTCAATATGTAATCATACTGCCGGAATTTCGGAAAAAAAAATTTTTCCGGCTCGGCACTCGTGCGGACTATGTGGTGGCAATAAGCGGGGATTAATGCAGGCATTCTGCCGGATTTTTCTGAATATATATATTATTTCGTGCCCGCTTTTTGCGGGCACTTTTCTACAAATTCCGGAACAGAATGCTTGCATTTATTGGAGGCTGTGAGCCTCCAATAATTGAAACAAACATTTTATTTATACATTATTTTTAAAATTTATTATTAAATATAAATATAAACAAATACAACCAATCAAAACAAATCAATACATAATAACGCATAAATTGACAAATACAGCACTTTTTTAATATAAACAAAACGTAAAACAGCTAAGACTAATAAAAACAAATGTGCTCAAATTAATCGTTCATTAAATGAATAATTGAAAACAAAATAAATAATAATTTCGAAGCACCTATATCTAAAGCTATCCCCTTACATTCTAATCTGTAGCAGCTGAAGTATTCCGATGAATCACTTGCATCCTCTTCATTCTCGACACGATATACGTTGGACGGTGTTCGGTGTTTTAAACCTGTACAAAAATAATAAATATAAGTAAATATCATTCATTAAAATTAAGATTAAAATAGAAAATAATAAAAAAATAACTTTAGTAAGCCAAAGCGACATTTGGGACATGTTCGTCTCTGTCGGTTGGAATATCCTGAAAATGTGTTTAAAGGTTTATTAGGGTGAGAAAGGTCCCGACCTCGCCCGACTCTGTGAGGCCCAGCCAACAGCAATCAGCCCCTCCAACACTCTTTTACATTTTTTAAAACTAATGAAAAAAACTAATAAGCAAATTAAAAGAACATATTTCTGAAATAAAAAGAAGCTAAATATTTAAAAAAACAACGATAAATGTGAAACAGCGTTAAGATAAAAAAATACACATTATACACTAGTATTTTTGAAATAAAATGAATTAATATTTGAAACATTGATACAAAAAAATGTGTATTTTTGTATTTTCCTGAAATGAAAAAAGATTAGTGGCTACTTAACATTAATAATAACCAAAAAAGACTCTCCTACACTTTTGAACTAATGAAGAAAAGCAAACAACAAATAGAAGGTAAATATTTAAAAAAACAAATTAAAAGCTATATCTTAAACTGTAAAAAATGTAAAAGAGCCAATTTTTGTTATATTTAAATGAACATAAGACTAAGACTAAATGAACATAAAAGAAACAAAAATTAAATGAACAGTGTAAACGAAAATGTCAAAAGGTGTGGAAAAGTTCACATGTGCACGTAAAAGAAAATATTGTAGATGTAATATAAGGCTACATGTGTACTTTTTTGTGAAAATAAATAAATAAATTATACTTAGAATGATAACAAGAAATGAAGAAAGTTAATGCTAAATTAATATAAAAGTAATAAAAAAAGGTAACTTATCCTCTAAAATCCACTTCAATCAGCAAACAAATCCATTTGGCTGTTTATGAAGTTGTCATCGACTTCCTGCTTGGGGTTTATGATGTCTCTGCCCTCGTCCTCTTCCTCGCGCTCTTCGTCGTCCTCGTCCTCTTCGTCGCGCTCTTCGTCGTCCTCGTCCTCATCCTCGCGCTCTTCGTCGTCCTCGTCCTCTTCCTCGCGCTCTTCGTCGTCCTCGTCCTCTTCCTCGCGCTCTTCGTCCTCTTCGCGCCCTACGTAATTATCGCGCTTTTCGTCCTCTTCACGCTCTTCGTCCTCTTCGCGCCCTTCGTCGTTCTCGCGCTCTTCATCCTCTTCGTCGTCCTCTTCCTCATTGCCTTTTTGACCTTGCTCGTAGTCCTGGTTGTTCTTTTGCTCGTTATCGACTTCGTATTCCGTCTCGGAATCGTCCCCGACTTGAGTGTTGGCTCCTGCACGTTGATTGGTATCGACGCCGGGATTGACGTAAGTTTCGTCATTGTTCAGCTGACTATTTCGCAATTCGTCCTACGTGTTGTCGATGACTCCATTATTACTATTCTTCGGCAGAAGAACAGGAACACATCGTTTCCGTTGCAGGTCTTGGCGTTGGTCGACAACTGCATTACCGTTTTTCAGCAGAAGAACACGAGCACGTCTTGATGGAGGAGGCAGATCTTCCTGATTATTCGCAGACCGTTTCCTGTTATTCCCTGCATCAAATCTTTTTTGCTTATTCTTCTTTGGCAGAAGAATAGGAGGATGCTTTTGTTTAACCCGCTGCATGTCTTTGCGTTGGTCGACGACTGCATTACCGTTGTTCGACAGAATAACAGGAACATCTCTTGGTGGAGGAGGCAGCTTTCCTTGCTGATAATTCGCAAGCTGATTCCTGGCATCAAGTCTTTTCCGGCGATATCCTTCCTTAGCATTCTTGATTGCCTTTGTCATGGCAACAGAAAAATTGTGAAGTGTTGGCTTCTCCATAGCGTCCTTATTGAGATTCATAGCAGCTGATGAAGGAAAAATAATTAATTTTAATTGAAGAGTAAATGTCTCATTTATACGTAAATTGCAAGTTATAAAAAGTATGCGTACCTTCGCAAGCCTCCGCAAAACGTGTTGATTTGAGAGCCACCTTTGCGTTGTCTTTTTTGCAACCATGCCAGGTCACATTCTCGTTGAGATCGTCGCCTAATTCAAAGCAACTTTTAAAATAAATGTTTGCTTCTTCGTGCACATTAGCACCTCCCAGGTATGCGAGATAATTGACCTAAAACGAATTTTTTATAAATTAATAATAATTAGAAGAGAATAATGACAAATATATGTATATATATATCTACTCACGACATCATCGAACTGCTCGTTAGTGGCATTATTGAAGTCGAGAAGGTCAGCAGTGGACTTGAACGGGAAGCAAGAAGGTTGAGTCCTAGCCTTAGGAGAGTTTCTCCTTGTCAGATCCTTCAGCATTTGCAAAATGGATCTAAAAAGTAAAATGATTCATTATTTGCAATTATCATTAAAATTGAAAAAATTAACGGGAAATATATACTTACAGTTGGGCTTCCTCCATTCTCTTGACGCTTTTCTGAATTTCGCTAAAATTAAATGTATAAATTAATGTAATATTAACTATAGTTACTATTTAATACAGTATACTGTATTAAAATTGTGATCGATATACGGAAAGATTAGTATACCTTGTCGACGTTTCTAAGGCAGTAAGACGCAAATCCATTGTTCTGTAATAAATAAATATTTGATTAATACTTTTCTGGCAGTAAAATAAATATTATGCTAAATATATTACCTAAGCGTTCCTTTGATTTCGACAACCCTTACGTTTAGCGAACTGAAATGTTGGATAAATATAATTATTAAAAAAATAAGTTTCAACTACGGTTGATTACGTTCTTTACACTTCCTTGTCCTTACTTCGATGACGACGATTGAGATTCCGCTGTAACGTAATAACAGTTTAAGAAAAATGGCAGCATACGTAAGTCATAATACTATAAATTGATTTAAATTCTTTTTTTACCTGTATTCTGCAGCGGAGCAGTGTTTCTCGGTGGAACTTTTATATCGTGGATAACTTTTTTAGTCACCACTTTGGCTGCTGATGTTGTCTTTAGCTGCACAGACTTCTTTTTAATTTTCTGCACACCTTTTATCATCGTCTGCTTGGAGGTGCCAGATATTGGCTGCGATTTTGCCTTAAATGATGACTTCATTGCAGGAAGCCGATTCTTCTGCGAGGAAGTGATCGTCTGCGGCTGGGAGCTTCCCAGTGGAGTCAGCGATGACATCTTCTTGCCGAGATTTTCTGCAGCAACATGCGCAGGAAGCGATCCCTGGTTTTTTTGACGTTTTTATTCATCTATAATAAAAGCGTATTTGTACACGATGTATTAAGCAAAACTAAGTAGAAACATTTGCGGATTGCGTGGAAATAATTTTGATAGCGACAAAACGTTCAGTGCTGCATTCTTTCGTCCGAACGTCCTTTGACCAATACGGCATTAGAAAACATTTACCCGTAACTTTGCGGAGCCTAACGTACATCAATTCTGGACTTGGTAAAGAACAAACATAAACCCCAATGAGAGATGAGCGACACGAAAGATGGAACAAATCGTCAATTTTCGTAAATTTTTTTAAAATAAGATAGCAATCATTGTTACGTTGTATAATATTTTGAATTATAGCTATAGAACCGCTTCGAAGAACAACTGCGTTATCCTGTCTAAGTATCGATAAATAAACAGATCCCGTCAAGACTTTACTAAATTGATAATAATCGTTGTCGTAGAATAATGGTGGAGTAGGACCTCTCCAGTGCTTTCCAATAAACTTGAGTGTCGATGGATCGACGGGTACTTTACTTTTCTGCGTGTGGAAATTTTCAGCGTGCCTATTAGCAATCTGTTGCAAGTGCTGACTTGGTTTCCTGCATATTTTGCGACAATACGTCATATTATTCTCATAGGGGAATGCTGAAAACGAATCTAAAGGACCAAAGGATCTAACATCGTCAGGCAGATGTAAAAGAGCATGAACATTATACGATAGAAACTCTACGCCATAAACGTCGGTAGAAGTCTCGTTAAAGAGTTTTATGCAATTCTCAGCAAAATCAACGTATTCTGTAATCGTGCGGTCAGGATCTACTAGAATTCTGATAGCTGCGTGAAGAAGAAGAAAATGACTATACACAGCATCGTTTACCAATCCGTTAAAAATAACGGGTCCACTGTACAAAAGTAACTGTCTTTGCTCGGTGGCATTAAACTTGCCATGCTTCTCCATACCAATAGGCTTCCGGGAAAAATCTCTTGGACAGTACATTTTTACTATTTCGAGTCGTTCATTCAGAGCTTGTATATGATTTTTGTTCGATATTTTTGCCGAATTGGTAAACCTGCCATCTATTATGCCCTGCAGAATTTTTTCCATTATGCCGAGACAGACCAAGTGCATATAATCGAATACCGTACCCTGAATTAGATTGAAAGTAAGCGAAGCAAGAGGGCATGCCATCCGATGGTGATGATCGGCATCTACCATTGAAGAATATTCCTCCGCTGTACGAAGTCTATGATCACATCCTTTGTATACCATAACTCCAGAACGAACACACTCTCCTCTAACCCAACATCTTGAACAAGGAGCTCGAGAATTGTGCCCGCGATGACCTAAGGAAAAAGAACGAGCTGGTGCATCTGCAATAAAGCACCTTAGCCGAACGTGAAGATTTTTGTTGTGAAAGTCAAGACCATTGTTGATCAATTCCTGCATTTCCTCTTTGTACGACTCGAAAAAAAGTAGTGCGCTTGATGGTTTTATCGAACCTTTGAATACACTAATAATGGATGGACTACTACTTGGAATATTAGCTACTCTAATCTGAATGGGCCACATCAAGATTTTACTGTTTTTGTCCAGAGATGCCTCGTCAGTGCTGAAATCGATTTCAAGTAGGCTATCGGCGGGATGCATGCTTGTAGGAATCGATGAAAGATAATTCACAAGAGCATTTCGTACACCTAAATGAAGATACTCGCCTCCAGCAACTTGTTTAATGGGAAGATTACAGAAAACGGGTGTTTTCATTATTGTTCTGGGATCGACATGCATGCTCGAGAAACAGCTATGACTCTTGATGACTCGTACGACAGCTTTTATTTGCTGGTGAGTCATGTTTTGATCCGCGAAAACGATGCGCAATTTTTCTTCAAAGCTTTCGACGTTTTCGTGCGAACCAATAGAATCGCAATCACTCTCGGATGCTGATTCGTTTGAAACGCTATTACTCTGTTCAACTTCAGAAGAACGATCCCCATCGACTAAGCTACTACCATCTAATAAATCACTCTCCTCATTGTGCGCAGCTGAGACTGAAGGAGAAGCAACATTTTCATCGCGGTAATTAAAAGAAGAAGAAGAAGAAGAAAAAGCAGAAGGAGGAGTTGAAGAATCAACATCAGCAGGGGAGTTATCACGAGTTATTGCAGAATGATCCGATGAAGTTTATGAAGCTACATAATCATAGCGAGCTTTTTCTAATAAACGTCTTCTGCGAGCTCTGCGATCAGCGCTACATGCACTCAGAGGTTTCCTAGACCGTGACCTTACAACTCTATTATACATTTTGTTGCAATGCTCGAACGCATAAGCATAAAATTATAAAGAAAGCAATGCAAACTTAAAATAAAATATATATATAAACAATCACAACCAAAATGCGTAGCTCCAGAAGACAATAATACCCTGCTTACAGTCGTTGATTGCGACGACGTCCAAGAACTTTCCGTGACGGTGTTGCACTGCTGTTGTATATCCAATTAACAACGTCTGTAAAATATAAACAAATTATTACGAAACATGTCTCATTATATGACAGAGAGAATACTCTTATCTGTATATTCATCGATTAGGTAAATAAAAAAAGATTTAAGAGCTTCTCATTTAAAATGTATGCAACATACAGATCTGAAATAGTGTACACAATTTTTGAATATTATAAGAAAGCTTATCACAATGAAGTTTATCATGTATTTTCAGTTTTCTCACAATTTTTACACATAGAAACATATAACAACTTTGCATATTAATTACAAGTTTCTATACAGAAAAATTTAGTTAAAACCAAAAATAGAAGTCTCAGTGGTTAAGAGTTTCAGTGAATTAATTTTTGTAAGAAATTATAGTCTTATTCCAGCTAAGCGCATGAGGATGTTCAGGTAAGTTATAAAAGAGACACTTAATCTGAAAATTTTCAATATGATTGGCTTTGCTATAATATTCAAACGTCTGTACAAAATTTGAGCAGCCTAGGATATAAAGAATCAAAGAAATGGACTTAAAATCATAAATGTGACGTGTTATCCTTATATGTTGAATAACATGCAAAGTAATGACAAGTTCCTATACTGAAAAGAGTCAGTATAAACTAAAAATACAAGTCTGCGAGGCTAAGAGAATCCATTTATTAATTTATTGTGAGAATCAGAGATTTATTCTAGCTTTGCGCGTGTGGTTGTTAAGAAAACAATTATTGCAGGTACAGGTATACTCCTAACTGTTCATACGGTTAGCTTGCTTTTATTAATCAAAACACATGTGCAAATTTTCAGATCTCTACCTCGAATAGTTTCTGAAGTGTATCCTCTTGAAGCATTTCTTACGTACCTGACCTATCGAGTATGATATATTCTGTCATGAATTTAATTATTACAATCATTTATGTGGTACAGGTCTGAAAATTTGGTCAGTGATTTTGTTAAATATAAAAGAAAGCTAACCGTATTGACAGGTTTAAGATTAAACCATGATATGATTTTAATAAAAAAACCTACACGTCCCTGTTGAAAATAAATACATATTTTTTGTACGTATCTTTAATACGTATTAAAAACTTGTACTTTACCTGGTAATACGTATTTAAAATATGTGATAATTTGGGTCTGGCTATTTCAAGTATATTAAATATAACTTGAAGTATTTATTATGGCCATAAATGGAAATACCATGAGGATAATAACACCATTTATGACCACATCATATACTTATATTTATATTTAATATATTCAAAATAGTGAGTCCCAAATTATCACATATTTCTAATACGTATCACCAGGTAAATTACATGTTTTTAGTGCGTACTAAAGATATGTACAAAAATTATGTATTTATTTTCAACAGGGGTGCAATCCAGAAAAAGTATCGGTATGTTATAATGAATACATAATGTTCATCTCTTAGTCTCAGACACTTATGTTTACAGTTTTTACAAACTTTTTCAGGACTGGAACATATGATAAAAAAAATCAATAGACTAAAAACATGAGGCTAAGAGATTACTTAATATATTCATTATAACAATCAAAGCTTATTTTTCTGGATTGCACGAGTGGGTCATTTGATAAAAATCATATAATGGTTTACTCTTAAACCATTCAGTACGGTTAGCTTTCTTTTATAATGTTCAAAATCACAGAACAAATTTTGAGATCTCTACCACATAAATTGTAATAATATTCAGGCAGGATATATCATACCCGACAGGTAAATAAGAAAAGCTTGAAGAGGTTACACTTGATAAAGTATTCCTGGTAGAGATCTGAAAATTTGCACAGGAGTTTTCAAGAATAAAAGCAAGGTAACAATATGAAAAGTAATCAGATTATCTGTACCTGCTATATGATTCTGTTCTTAACACCTACACACTGAAAGCCAGAATATAAGCCTCTGATTCTATAACAAGTAATAAATGGAAACTCTTAGACTCGCAGTCTTGCATTTTTTGTTTTTACTGACTCTACTCACAGAACAGCAATTTATAATAAAAGTGTATGCATTATTAAGTATCTCATAAATGATTCTGAATAATTAGCAGACTTCCAAACTAAAAATACAAGTCTGCGTGGCTAAGAGAAACCATTTATTAATTATTATAAGAATCAGTGATGAATTCTGACTTGGCTGGTGTGGGTGTTCAGAAAAGAATAATAGCAGGTACAGGTCATCTGGTACCTGTTGATCCGGTTAGCTTGCTTTTATTTTTCAAAACACATGTGCAATTTTTCATACCTCTACCTCGAATAGTTTCTCAATAGTTTCCCTCTTGAACTGAAATTATTTTTTTCTTAAAGCTTCAAGAGGTTAGACTTGAGAAAGTTTTCGAGGTAGAGGTCTGAAAATTTGCACAGGAGTCTTGAAAACTATAACAAAGCCAATTAAATTGAAATAGTTAATATAACTTATCCCTCTTATGAATGTTTGTTTAATACCCACACCCGCAAAGCCAGAATTTATCTGTGATTCTTCCAATAATTAATAAACTGATTCTCTTAGCCTCACAGACTTGTATTTTTAATTTTTAAGTCTGCTAAATATTCAGAATTATTTATTAAATAATGACTAATGTATACAATTTTACTACAAATTTGTTGTTCTGTGAAAGTCAGTAGAAACTAAAAATGCAAGACTGTGAGTCTAAGAGATTCCATTTATTATTGCTTATAGTATCAGAGACTTATTCTGGCTTTGCGCGTGTGGGTGTTTGAATAAATATTATAAATGCGACATGTTATGTTAAGTATTTCAATGTAATTGGCTTTGTGTTATTCTTCTAGATTCCTCTACAAATTTTTAAACCTCTAGCTCGAATAGTTTCTCATGTGCAATCTCTTGAAGTTTTTTTGTATTGACTTATCTGGTGTGATATATATATATATACAAATGAGAAAAGCTTCTAGAGGTTGCATGGGAGAAAGAATTCGAATTAGAGTTTTGAAAATTTGCAGAGGAGTTTCGAAGAGCATAAGAAAACAATATCCAAAAATTTAAGATTATCTGTCCCTGTTATAATCTTTATCTATACACCCACAGTCGCAAAGTGAGAATAAGCCTCTTATTCTTACTCGCGATACATGCAATAAATAATAAATGGACTCTCTTAGCCTTATAAACTTTTATTTGTATTTTTTACTGAAATAACAACTTTGTATATTACTCCGTATACGAAGAATAATTGTCAATATGGACATATACAAGTCTGTGAGGTTAAGAGAGTTTATTTATAATTTATGCAAAAATATTTGTCTAGCACTTGTATACTTTTCTTACTTGGGCTTGTACCCACTCCGATGGCGTTGATTAACTGCACTCGATGAACGCAGAACTCTTTGAGCTGGATTCTTTGATGAGCTGTCAAATGGTTTATTAGTCCGATGAAGTTTTCCACCTATAAGCACAGAAAGGTATTAGAATATTGAAAGGTATTACGATGATTCCCTAAAAATATAAGTAGCATTATCTATCCTGAGGAATAATATAAATAGTCATTATATAATCTCTGATGAAAATCAATAAATATATTTTAAAGTTATTTAAAATATTTTGTATATTACCTGTTTTAAGTTATAAAAAAGCTGTTGAACTGTCTCGATGAAAAGTGAAGCTCCTGACGGAGAGATGTTTCCTGATGTTGAGTGGATCAGCAATCCCAAAAAATATTTCCTCGAGAACAGAAAAATACTTTAGAAATTTAAATTATTGAATAATTGTTGGTTGATAAAAAGAGAGAAATAATTGATATATATATGTGTAAGAAAGACAGATAGATAGATAAAGAAAGACAGACAGATAAGGGCAGCTTAGGATGGCAAAAGCTGCTTCCTGGACACTCTTTCTCTAAGCCGTGCTGATGGTAGACATAGCCAAGGATTGAAGTGTAACAGGTTTTTATCTCTCGAATCTCTGAAACTGCGAAAAGACAAGTTTAAAATTTTGTCAATCTAACCTCACCTCTCATAGATTTTTCGCGCATAATTTTTAATAAACTAGACATAATTTTTCGATTCTAAATATAGTTTATGACATAATTAACTTAATAATTTATTGATTACGAGTAAATTATGAATTACTGTATGTAAATTTACTTTGGAAATAGCGAAACAAAAAACTAACTTTTTTCCAGTCGCTATTACTAATATATCCTTGATATTTATTATAAAAAAGACTTGATAAAGTCGTAATTTTACTTACCAAAGAAGACTATATTGCTGTAGCTGTAAAAGCACTCAATAATTATTGTTAAACAATCGTTATAGAGTAGAGAAGATTTTTTTGCTGTTGACGTGCGAGCCGTTAAAAGCAAAAAGGGCCGAGAACCGCCGTGTTTCCGAGAAGTATAAAAATGCCGGAATCACATGATCAGCGCGGTCAGCACCAAATTCAAATCAAACTCAGTCGATTACTTTGTTTGATTGTTCAATTCATTTACAATAAAAAAAATTTATTAACATTTGAAAAACGTGAGAGCATTTTAAATTAATATAAATTATTTATTTTTTTATTTAATATTTGATTTATAATTATTGTTATTCTTATAGTGTTATTAATAAATCTCATTATATACGTTTATTAATAATTGAAAATATTTATCGCTAATTATCAACAATAAAAAGGGTGAATCTAATGAAAATTAATATAAATAATTATTTAATATTTATTATTTCCCCGTTGAAAAAAAAATCTATTATATAATTATATAATGGTTTTTAAGAGGGTTATATACATTATTTACTGTTTAAAATGGCAATAAAATCGATAAAGCAAATTTACGACGTATACAAATTATTATAAATAAATTTAGAATTGCCCCAGGCGGAAATTGACTTACCTAGAAATAGCTAATAAAAGCTAATAACTTTTATAATCAATTTATAATATGTCGCGATTTTGGACTCTAGTGATAGTTAATAATAGTTTCTAGCTTTTATTAACTTTTATTAGCTTTTATTAGCTTTTACATTTTTTACAAAAAGAAAAAAATGCGTGACCTGAAAAAAAGCTAAAAACTACTATTAACTTTTTAAAATTATTACTTGTAGAGATTAAATATTTATAATTCTTATGATTAGTTACTAATAGTAATAAATTTCTAATCGCTTTTCAGTTTTATACAGTTTTTTACAAAAAAAGCTAAAAAAACATAAAAAGAAGCAGAAAAACAAAAAAAAGTGTGTAACCTAAAAAGAAGCAGAAAAGGAGCATTTTTAGGATATTTTCTACATACAAAAGTCTAATAAAAGCTAATAAAAGTTTAAAAACATTTATAAAATTTCTAAACAACTAATAAAAGCTTACAAATATTATTAAATATTATAAACTATTACTAGAGTCTAAATTCAACACATTATATAAACTGTTATTAAAATCTTATAAAAGCTAATAAGTTTTATTAAGAATTATAGTATATTTTTAAGTTTTATATGCCACAGATTATGTCCGCCTCGGACACAATAAATATTTATTAATATTAATATATTAATATTTATTAATATTGTTTCAATGTTGTTACAACGAGTATGCAAATAAATATATTGCAATATATTGTTCAAGTCGCAATCATTGCAAAAACATTGTTGATAACAAATTATTGACAATTTTAAGACTATTTAGGCATGCATGCTAGCTGAATGACGACAGATAGTTGCCGGAAAATATTAATTCTGCCGCATGGTTCACCAAAATTGTGCCATCACATGGCAAACACGCATGCTGGACAAAAATTTCCCAAATAAAATGGACAACATTTTGTGCGTTTTTGGTGACAGGGCTTTGTCGTCACGAAATGCAACATGTTGATCTGGCTTTCAGCTGTCTTTTTGATACCACCAAATGGCCAACATTATCCAGCACGACCCTCTCCTGGGGGTTGCAGGACCTTGACGCAAGCCCTTATGGGATGGTGGAGAGGCTGAGCCCGTAGGTTTTGGGGGCTGACTCTGCCCCGGGGGGACGAAGGGCAGGAGGACGGTTCCCTTCCTAAATCGGCTGGTCCCTATAAACGGGTTATCGAGCGAGGAGGGTTGGGCGGTGTACCTCGTCGGCCGGGAAGGAACCGGGCAGGGCATGGCGAGGGTCGTACAACCGATCCTGGCCGGCCTGTAACGGTAATCTCCCGACAAGGTGAGGGCGAATCCTGTCCCGGAATCTCTTGGACTAGGTGAGGTCCAGTTGGGTATGTATCACCACCCAATCCAAGGTGTGAGATACCGTGCCCAGGGATGCATGGCACAGGGGGAGCTGTGTCACGAACGGTTGCTTCGGGATACCGGGCGAAATCCCGTCGCATAAGCCTTACCCGGCAGAGCGGCTCCTGATGGGCGGACCACTTATTTCCGCAACACTCGTGGGACCTTTATGGACAATAAAGATAAAAAAAAATTTTAAAAATTTAGACGGGATGGAGGTAGATCGGGCTCAAGAACCGATCGCCGACATCTCGGAGAAAGCTCTCCAGGGAACTTCGGCAACGGAGGTCACTGGAGAAAAACCCCACAAAGAGACGGGCTTGAACCGACATCTGAGTGGGGCCCAAAGGAGGAAACTCCTGAAGCAACAGGCGATGGACGAGGGTCGACCCTTGCCCGTTTTCGGAGCGAACAGGCGGCAGAGGAAGAGGGAAGAGAAGATGCTAACGCACTCGCTCAACCCACAACGTCTGCCGCAGGAGCCCCGGGGGGCAAGAGGATGGCATCTTCCAGCCTGGAGTCACCGGAGCAGGCCTCGAGACTGCTTAAGCGGCTAAAGGAGAAAGGGAGCGTCGCGGCGGCGGCGTCGAGTCTTCCGAGGGTTACTCACTTGTGGGGATTACCTTGGAGGAGAGATGCCGGATGCAACGATAAAGAAAGTCAAGGAGTCGGTCGTTAACCGGGTCCTGATGATAGAAGAGGGGGACTTTGCACCCCGATTCAAGGAAACCTTTCCTAGAAAGGGCACCCTTGTTTTCGTCTGCAAAGACAAGGAAACAGCGTCCTGGCTAGAGAAAGAAGCAGAGAAGCTGGAACTCGGGGACCCGAACCTGAAGGCCAGAGTGGTAAGCGCGGAGGAGCTGAGGATCACCAAGGTGATGACTCGACTCCCCGAGGGGGTTAGAACTGCACCGGACTTCTTGAAGCTGGTCCGGCGACAAAATGGGGGAGTGGACACGTCCAGATGGGCGGTCCTGAAACAGACGCCGGAAGGCTATCTGATTATGGGCCTAGATGAACCATCGGCCGCTACACTAAAGAGTCGGAGTTACAGACTCACGGTGGGCGTCGGTTCGGTGACTTTCAAGTTACTGAACCGCGACAGTACCGCGGGAGGAGAAAGTGACGACGGCTCAAGAGAAAGTGCAGCTTCAGGGGGTACAGCAATAATGGCGGCCACCAAGATACACTTCTCTCAGATCAATTTGCACCATAGCAAAAGCGCCTCTGCAGTCTTAGCAAGGAGCATGGCATGACAACAGATATAAGAAAAGTAATAGAGTACTGCAGGAATAAAAACCTCGAATTGATTATCGGCTGCGACGCCAATGCTCACCATGAAGTATGGGGTAGTACAGATATCAACGAGAGGGGAGAAACTCTGCTAGAATATATTACTAGTACACAAATGTACATACTGAACCAGGGTGATGAGCCGACTTTTGTTACCAGTAACAGACGTGAGGTTCTAGATCTCACCCTGGCCAGTATGAAAATTAGAAACCACATACAAGGGTGGAGAGTGGAGGATGAACCATCTATGTCGGATCATAGGACCATTTCCTTCTGGATGAAGATGCAGAAAATATGGAGTGAGCCCAAGAGAAACCATAAGGACACGCTTTGGGAGAACTATAAGGAAGAACTAAACGAACGTTTGGTACACCTTAAAGGGACATATGGAACGGAGTATGGACTGGAATGGACACTAGAACAAGTCCAGACAGCCATTATCAGAGCATATGAGAACAACTGTCCGCTAAAGCCGAAGGGACAACTAAACGGTGCTCCATGGTGGAACAAACACCTAGAGGCGCTGAGAAGGAAAGCCCGAAAGGTTTTTAACAGAGCAAAGAAAACAAGGAACCCAGAAGGATGGAAAGTGTATAAAGATACGCTAAATGACTTCAAAAGGGAACTAGACAAAGCCAAAAGGGAAAAATGGCAAGATTTCTGTTCAAGTACAGAAGGCTTAACAGAAACGGCTAAACTAGCCAAACTTCTAACCAAGGATAATAGTATTCGGTTACAAAGCCTTAAAGACAGGTCCGGGTACTTCACGGAAACAGAAGAGGAAACCATAGAACTACTTCTGCGAGCAAACTTCCCGGACTTCACCAAAGAAGAGAACGGGGAGGGACGAATACGTGTACCCGGAAACACCAGGACACGAAGGAATGCGGATTGGGCGTTGGCGGCGCAGATCGTCACACCAGAGAGGGTTAAATGGGCAATCAACACCTTTGAACCATATAAAACACCGGGACCGGACGGCATCTTCCCCAAACTCTTACAGGAAGGGTGCGATGCTGTACTGAGACTGGTTACGGGGATTTTCAGAGGAAGTATTGCCATTGGACATATTCCGGGAAGCTGGAAGTGTACACGGGTTTCGTTTATACCGAAACCCGGAAAGAAGAGTTACACATCGGTGAAGGACTTCAGACCTATTAGCCTTACCTCCTTCATGCTGAAAACGCTGGAGAGACTGGTGGACAGGTATATGAGGGAAACAATCCTGGGAAGCTTACCGCTACACCAGGAACAACATGCATATTCAGTGGGTAAATCCACGGAAACGGCTTTACACCCTGTTGTAGGATATATTGAAAAGGCTAAAAGCGCAAAGGAAACAGTACTTGGCGCTTTTGTGGACATAGAAGGAGCCTTTAACAGCACCACTAGGAAAACCATTGACAGAGCCCTGGCAAAGCATGGCGTACCGGTGACCATCAGAAAATGGATAGCTGGAATGCTGAGCGGCAGGGACATTTACTGTGAATGGAAGGGAAAAACTGTAAAAGGAGGGGTCAACGAGGGATGTCCGCAGGGGGGGGGGTCTTATCACCTCTTTTGTGGTCATTCGTTGCTGACGAACTCCTACGTATACTCGACAGGGAAGGAATCTTCGCGGTCGGATATGCGGACGACTTTGCCATACTTATTAAGGGTAAGTATGAGGAAGTTTTACCAGATCTCTTACAAAGAGCTCTGAGTAAGGTTAGAGAGTGGTGTCAGACAGTATCTCTGGGGGTAAATCCGGAAAAAACAGAGATCGTAGTCTTCACCACTAAATATAAAAGTAAAATCAATAGAAGAGTTAACTTCTACGGGAAAGAAATACCGTATGCAGAAGGAGTTAAGTATCTAGGGGTACATCTAGATAAGAAACTAACTTGGAAGCAGCATGTTAAACAGCAATGCGGAAAGGTGCTAAATATATTCATGCAGTGTAGGGCGGCTATTGGCACAGGATGGAGGCTAGAACCCCAAAAGGCCTTATGGATATATGAGGCGATACTGAAACCGAAGCTTACCTATGCGGCATTAATATGGTGGAAAGCGACCGGAAATACAACCACAAAGAAAAGCCTGGACCATGTACAGGCGGTCATATTGAGGGGAATTTTCGGGTTGCGAAGGAGTACCCCCACAGCTACTGTCAGGATGATGCTGGGCATGGATGGCCTTGACTTAAACATTAAGGAGATGGCCGCCAGGTCGGCATACAGACTGATGTGCGGCGGAGGATGGTCGGAGAAAGGAAACGGACACACTACAATCCGGAGAGAAATGCTGAGCGAACCAATATTTAGAAAGCCTCAGGATAGAATTAATAAAACCTTTCAGTTTGGGCAACGTTACAAAACGAAAATACCGAATAGAGAGGAGTGGAACAACCAAAACCAAATCCTTGGACATGGAGACATCTGGTTTACAGATGGATCTAAAACGGACAAAGGTACGGGTTTTGGAATCTGCGGTCCCAAGCGGTGGGAGGACACAGCCTGCAGCCTAGAAAGACACAACACGGTACTACAAGCGGAACTAGTCGCCATAGAAACCTGTGCGAGAAACTTGGTGCAAAAAGGGGTCGGAGGCAAGGACATACAAATTTGCACCGACAGCCAAGCAGCTATCCTAACGCTGGGAAAACCTTGCACCACGTCAGCCTTGGTCAACGAAACAAAAAACACCCTAAATAGACTGACCAGAGCAATCAGGGTCTGCATTACCTGGATTCCTGGACACTCAGGAATAAAAGGGAACGAAAGGGCAGATCGGCTTGCAAGACAAGCAGTAAATGAAAGCGGACAGACAGAAAGGGAGGTAGGAATACCATACCAGGAAGGCTGTGGCGCGATCAAGAAAAAATTAGTAAAAGAAGGATGGAGCATATGGAAAAACTCCACAGGATATAGATGATCCAAAGAACTAATGGGAGAATATATTACCAAGTGGGGAAAAGAAATCATCAGTTTGGATAAACGGAGGGCACGCATCGTACTGGGCCTATTAACTGGACATTGCGACCTGCGGTGTTATCTACACAAAACACAGGGAATAAGTAACCTGTGCAGATGGTGTAATGAAGAAGAAGAGACTCCTAGCCACTTTCTCTGCAAATGTCCCAACTTAGCTGGACATCGACGAAGGTGGCTAGGAAACGGGATTTTGGATCCCGAGACTTTCAAGGAGGCAAACACGGAAAACCTACTAGCTTACTGCAAAGCCGTGGGGTTTGTGGAGCCTCGTTAGGTCCAAGCCGGGGGGATAGGGATACAATGGTGAAAACTAAGTGTCCCTGAGTTTTTACCCTGGTAGCTTTAAATAATAAAAAAAAAAAAAAAAAATCCAGCACGCCCGGGTGGTACAATGCTGTCATATGAATTGTCAAAATGACGACATAATGACGACATGACGTGAGCCGCGCACGAAGCACGGAATTCGGCACTGAGACGGCACCGGGCAAGCACGAGTGCTTGCGCACGCGTGGTGACAGAATGCAAATTCCATGTTGCATGACGTGCTGTCAAAAAGTTGGCACATGGTCAGTACGAAGTTGATCGAAAATCCAGCACGGGAAAGCACGAAATGCCATCATAATGTCATCTTTCCTTGATGGCAATTCGCCGTCATGCGACGCAGCATGGAGAGCTGGTAGAATGCCACCCTCGTGCTTACAGCGTCGGCTGACCAAAATTTTTGACCGACCAAGTTGGCACCAAGTTGTCATTCTGACAGCACGGCGAGATGGCACGCGTGGCCGTATAATGCTCGGCATGCGATGTTTTCGGGGTGAACTTTCAGATTCCAGCAGAATGACGGCACAGTGCAAGCCCGCCGTGTCGGGTAAGTCGTGGCCGCAATGTGACGGATTATGGACAGCACGACGTGCCATCAATATAATTATAAAAATATAATTTAATTGCATATTTAAGTTATTATTTCTATTACAAATAAAATTGATAATAATAGTAATGATTTGTTAATTTATTTATATGGGGCTCAATTGGTCTAATTGAATAAATAAATAAATATAAATAAATAAATAATAGTATAATTTTATGATTTTTATTTTTATTAATAATAAATATATTTGTTTATAATTGAATATTAAAATTGATTTACATTATTAATTTAAAGTCTTGAAATAATTTCGAGCTTTCTGTTGTTTGAAGAAATGTATCGCATCCCGCCATTGCAGTAATCTCCCTGCTTTCATGAAGACATGATCTTCAATTGCAGACGCGCGCAATAAGTGAAATTGTTCTTAATAATTATAACGGTATTATTGTAGTTATTAATTATTGTAGTTATCTGTGGTGTAATTTGGAATTCTGAATTATATAATTCGACTGTGGCAAGTTTGTGGTGGACGTTCGAGAGGAATTGCAGCTCGTCTTGAGGATCATCCTGGCGCGCGCACGTGCAATTGCAGTTCACAGTAAATAATTACTATCATTAATTATTTACATGCTGTAATTTGGATTTCCCAAGAGAACTGTGGCAACTTTGTGGACGTTTCAGAGTGAAGAGATTATCTTGAGGATCATCCTGGCTGAGATGTAAAATTTTTTTATTTATAATTATTCTAATAATTATATTATGTTAATAAATAGGTTAGTTTTGACGAGGAAGGACGAGTGGCCAGGACGAGGAAGCGCGACGAGGGATGCAGCAGGAGGGGTATCTGGGCTACGGTCTCCACGAAGGGGCACAAAGACGAGAGCTGCAAGGCCCAGGACGGCGTACTTGCGGCAGCAGCAGTGGCACGGTTAACCTCGAAGAGGTTATGTTTACATACAGCTTCCTACTGCATTCGTCCACTGCCAATATTATCAGGTGAGATTAGTGTTTAGTTTATCACTGTAATCTCCCCTTACTAATGTTGCGTTGTTTCTAGGTGTCTGGTGAGTGCTTCGGAGGTTAAATGAACACTCAAACTCTAAAATCCATGAATCTTCAAACATATGAAACCTACAACCCATGAACCGTCGAACCCCTGAACGCAAGACATAGTTTTATAATTATTAAATTTTTCATTTCTTAAATATATCGTTTATTTTTCGGTCAACTACTTGATTTATCTTGGTGGTAGAAATACCGATGACTCTTCAGCAATTTTTTTAAGAAATTGCTTTGCAGTCAACACAGAGCTTCTGTGCAATGTTACTTGGCTTGGAGATAAGAAAAAAAATGTTACAATACTACGTGATACCCGTTTTGTGGCAGCTTGTGAAGGTATATTGTTTTATATATTTTATTTAACTTGTCACACTAGACTTATTATATTAATTATGAATGTTTCATTAATTTTTTATAGAAGCCATCTCCTCAAATGTCATGATCTTACCCAGGCCAAGCAACTTGCAATTCACAGATTCGATGACCAAGGCCCTGAAAAGCCTTAAGCAATATCTACGGCGTCTCGAAGAGATATGCAGAGACGAGCTACTGCCCGAAGAAAGAGATGAGGAGCAGCTGCCACCATCTCCGAGGAGAAGACGAGCTCCTGATGAAGAAGAAGAAGAAGAAGAAGAAGAACATCAAGAACCCCTGTCATCCAGTCCAAAAAGAAGAAGAGTTTTAGAAAAAACTTCCAGTCCAGTCCAAGGAGTTATGTAGGATTGGATGCCCTGAAGGATGAAATACCCGACGAAGATGACGCACCTACAGAAAATTTCGACCATTTACAGCAGAATCCACCTGATAAACTCTGGTAAGTGGCCTCCTGTTAAATATTATCATAGAACATGTAAAAAACCGCTGGCAATTCCTTGGCACTTTGCTTCCTCAAACTTAATTGATTGTTTCAATATGAAATTAATTTTAAATTTACTTATCTTTTTTTAACCCTTGGCCGACACACTTCTGGCGCCAATCATAGCCGACACACTGGGGCGTTTTTGACCCCAGACACATAATCGTCTATTCTAAGTGAATTAAGTTGTTTTTCATCATAAAAAAATTCACAGTTGTACATTAACTAACCCTTTTTAAGACAATATGAGTGCAATGCAAAGAATTTTCAATATAATTTGTTAAAAAAAATATAGTTTGCAAAAGACTCCGAAAAATGACCAGTTTTACTTAAAAATTCATAACTTTTTCAATTTTGCGAATTGGACGCTCAAATTCCAGCAGCATTCTGTCGAAACATATTGCTTTATATAAAAAAATATTGTGATATTCCCCGCTGAAAAAGGGTATTTATTTTGAAGAATGAATATCAGAATTTCAGTCATTTTTCAAAAGTGCATTTTTTCATTACAAACCTCATTTAATACTGAAAATTCAAAAAAATAAATCGAGGAATGAAGAAAAATAGTCAAGTTAATCGAAAAACATACTTTATTACAACTTAGCCGATGAAAATATTATTGATTACATGCCCGAACACGTTTTACAAAACATCAAACGGTAAACTTCGCAAATGGGGCGCTGACAACTTACGCAACCCTCATTTGTTTTTCTATCGGTTTTTCGCGAGCAGTCTGCACATCTCAGTCTTTTCGGTAATTTCACTCGTTCATATCCTCGTTCTTTGTGAACGTCGAGGCCCAGAATCCCGGCAATGTCGACTTTCAAGTCACGGCGCAAAGTGATCGTGTCGTTGTACTTTTTCAGTAGATACGGTCTGATCAGGTACAATGAAAGTTTCTCAAGGCAACTGATCGCAGTACACTTGTCATTGGAATTATCAGCTTTGAGTTTGCACTTCAAGAGAATGCGAGAGTTCACCGCAGCCTGGTCAAACATGCCGTAAAAAATTCTCATTGGCCAGCGATTCGTCCTTCTCGTCACCGTATACGAATGGCATAGCTGGTCAAAAGTGTCGGTTCCTCCTTTTGTTTTATTATAGTGATGAATAATTTTAGGCTTACTATCTGTAACTTCTGTTGTGTGCATATATGAAGAAAGTAGCAATACGATTTTATTTTTCTTTGGTGTAAAGCTGACCAGCGTAAGATTATCTGCATGGCAGAACTTGGACTCTGGCGGTGACTTGGAAGCAACTCTCATTTCAGCTGGTATTTCTCTCTTATTCTTTCTCATCGTTCCAGTAATTGTCATGTAGTATGGTGCAGGCAGCATACGCTGGAGTAGAGGTACAGACATGAACCAATTGTCACAAGTTACTGTACGATGAGAGCCATGGATAGGAGCAGTAACGATACGGAAAAAATACTCGTGGATCTTTTCTTCTCGAACGACAGCAGATCCCTTGCCTAAATAGGGCACTCCGTAAATCTGAAATAAATTAGATTGATATTAAAAAACTGCTATATGTATTTCCCAAAACGAAGGCGAAATATGAAAGTATATTTACCAAGTTTGAGGTTTCTGCATCATTTAGCGTAACTATTTTCAATCCGTATTTATCTGGCTTATCCTTCATGTACATACGAAACACACATCTGCATCGAAAACTCAACAACTGTTCGTCAACAGTGCATTTATTGCTCAGCGTATAATACTGTTAACAGTTCATCATGAAAATATCCCAGATTTGACGAATTGCAGAAAATCTATTATTCTCATCTCGCAACTTCTTGTCGTCAAACCGCAAACAAGAGCCTAGAAATGTAAATCTCAGCCTTGGGAAAACGCATCTGTAGAGCGTAATGCCATTTTTTTTATCCCAAAGTCTGTCATTATCTACATTGGCAGATTTCCATAGCCCTTGGTAATATAAGACGCCAATATATGCTCTAATCTCATCACGATCAGTCAAGTGATGGTAGCTTTCTGCTTTGTCTGCGGCAACCAACTCCAAACAGACTTCTTCGATCTTATTATTTGTATGTTCCACAATAATATCGATCATTTCATCGTTGAAAAGTATATCCCAAAACTTTTCAATATAATCAAGATTTTTGGCATCACCATTTGGTCCAGGTACATAGGCAGGTAAAACATCGCTTACTCGATTTGCAAAAACAAATTGAATTTTCAAACTGCGCTCCATTTTTCCCTCTCTTTCACTCTTGCTTTCTCTCATCCCACTTATATTCCGTTTCTTTTTCTTTCTTTTATGTCCCTTTAGAGTTCCCCTTTACTCTACTCTCACAATCTCGCTTTCTCTTTTATTACCTCTCGCTCGCTCGCTCGCTCTTTCTTTCAGGCGCTTGTATACCCCCGCTACCTGTACCGCCCTTCTTTCTAATCTTCCCTACTATGCGTATTATATATCTATAGTACTAACCAGAACGACGCTCAGGAGCTCTTGTCTTCCATTTGAAGCCATCTTTGCCTTTCAAAGTAGAGCTCGGCCGTCCACGGGCCCTTGACTCCAAAAGACGCATGTCCAAAGTGGCGTCTTCCATGTCCACATCCAATTCTGAGGACGCATCCGTAGCGTCGGAATATTCGGATTCATGCCCAGAAACTCCTCCACTTTCACTCCCTTCGCTCTCTTGAGCCTCTTCGTCCTCGGAAGGAACTTCTTGCGTCTCATCGAGGAGCTCTTGCCGAATCGTGCGACGTCAAAGATTGTAGGCCATCTGACGATATTCAAAATACTATTAGTTTGTGAAGAAAAAAAAATCACACTTTCAAAACATAGTTTACTCACCTTCTTCGACGATTTGTAGCACAAAAACATGCGAAACAAAAATTCGAAAAAAAAATCAATCTCAACTGTAGCCGACACTCTGGGGTCGTTGACGACCCCGCTCCAATTCACTCAGGTGTCACAGACAGACTGACGCACTTGACTCACCGGAAACTATACTAACCCTGCTGAAAACGCCCGATTGAGAATAATTAGAACGAATTAAAATTCAATCGGATTTAATGCATTGTAATCTGTTGAATCCGAGACTAAATTTCAATCCGAAAAAGTTTTATCCGTTTTAATCGCTTTTAATCCAAATTGAATTTTTATCTTATCGAATATCATTTTTCCGTATTAACTTTAATTGGGTTGAATCCGTATAAATGCTACTTTCAACTTAATCGGTTTGAATACGAAAGGTTTGTACAGCATTTTAATCTGATTCAAATCGTTTAAATTATTATATTACGTCAATAAATTGAATCCGTTTTAATGAACAAAATCCGGATTTATGTGTATCGTTTTGAATAATAATTCAATGTTGAATTTCATCAATCCTTTTTAATGCGAGATAATTGGACTTATTCTGAATCCGCTTTAATCTGCATTTGACGGGTTAGGCAAATAAATCATTTTCAATTACACTTGTATACATCAACAATCAAATCCGTTTTAATGCGGTTAAAAGAGACTTCTTGGTAATCCGTTTTGATCTTCATTTGACGAATTAACAATTCAATTTGTTTTAAGAAGTGATGCTGAAACATGATTAAATTCTTTTTAATAAATTTATATATATGTTAGAAATCAAATACGGTTGAATGCTTTTAAATATCTTTCTTAACGTTTTAAATTAGCAGATTAATCCGTTTTAAGTAATAATATTAAAATATGGTTGAATTTTTTTACATGATACAAATATGTTAATTATAGAGGTGTTTGGCAATCCTGCTTAAGCTTTATTTGAGTAATTAACATATTAATTCTTCTTAAGCGATAATAATAAAATAATCATTCAATTCTCCAAATCCATTATAATTCAAGTCAAGTATTCTCATCTTTTGAAAAGATTTTCATTATAGATTCAAGCTCTACCGCATTTGACAAAAAATTAATCGTTTAGAAAGGAATATTTTAATATATACCAGTTACAATAATTTAAATAAATAGTATACGTATAAAAACCTTGAATATATTTTTCTCGAAATACACTTTTATAGCTTTAAAATTGGATCCAGAAATCTGCCATGTCACGTTTCAAGTTTTTAAATCAAGTTTTTTTTAAATCCTTATACTTAAAAAAATCGCTTGATTTTTTGGCATTCTAAAAATATATGGTAAGTAAAATGATTGAAAATTACACCTTCAAATTTTTATTAACATTTTTAATTTTTATTATTATAAATATAACAAAATTTGTACAGAGTTCACTTAAGTACATTTTACAATAGGTTTGAAAAGATTAGCAAGAATGACTAAATATTTACATGAATATATTTATGATATTCATTGAGCCTCTAAACCATTTGGTAATTTACATAAATACCTAGCATTGTGAACATTTACTAGGACTATTTTAGAACTTACATCCGTAATTGGAACTATTATACAATTGTCAAAATCTTCAGATTGAATTTTTTTCATGTGTGTTACTTGAAAAGGATTGCTTGGGAATGTACTTATTTTTGAAAGTTTTAAATAACATTTCTTTCGTATACTTATAATCTCTACTATTTGGCCAAAATCACCACATTTCAACTGTACCATTGTATCATTAGTACGTTTTACTCTTGTATATTTCATACTGTGAAATACCTTTTCTTTAAATATTAATTTTTTGTAGACTTTGCAAAATTTCGTTTCTATTTCTTTAAATAGGCTTTTCCCTATAAAAACTACATCATCTTTTCCATAATCAAAGTATGTAGACAAATTTCTATTTGTAAATAAATTAGTGCAATAATCTTTAATATCTGATGACGAATAATGAACGTTTTCGGTTTTAAAAAGCCATTTTTGTAAATGTTTTCGCGTTATTTGTAAATACATTCCATTTGGACCATTCATTAATTGTTTTAATTGATAAAATCAATAATGTGCAATACAGTGTGAACGTTAAAAGTCACATTTTCTCTACCGTAATACAGTTCGTATAAACCAACAAATTCTAATAAATCATGTTCACATTGCAGTAAATCAATTTCGCTAATTTCAGTTTTTAATAAAGTATGTAAACTTTTTACAAATAATGCATAATGCTCTAAAGCTGTATCATCGAGTATACCTTTTAAACACGACAAACTGTAAGCTAATACCCACGATTTAATTTCAGAAGCTTTCCATTTAGCTCGATCTTTCAATGATCGTGGAAGCCTATGAATATCTTGCGTTGGTTTGATAGACATTAAACGGTTATCGATCCTCTTGATGCCAGCTTTATGTAACTTAAAAATCGACTTTGATTTTGAAGATGTCCACTGTTTGTAAATCTGTTGGTCTACACCAGCGAGAGAACCATGTAAATAGTCGTAATTAAATGACCAGATCATATCTATGTGCGGGATATTTGATAAACAAATATCACCTTTTACTCCCCTTTCTGTGCGTCTGTCAGTACAATTTTTCACGTATTTCAAATGACTAACATGACTTATTATCAGTGCATCAATTTCTTGTAACGGATATCTAACTCCAAATACAACGTGAATATAGATGCCATGGTGATAGCACCAGCTACAACCAAAGTACGCATTAAATTGTAATCTGTTCTCTATAATTGGTCGACAAACAGAATCCACACTAAATGCCAGGGGACAAAAACGAACAATAATCTTTTTGCCGTCTTTACTGACCTCAATTCCTTCTCTGTACAGATGATCTACTTGTTCATTGAATTTTAAAAAATATAAATTAGCTAGATCACTATTCGGTTCTTCAGTGCAAGTTAACATGCCAGCAAGAAGAGGGTATTTGAATCTGATTTTAGGAGGCAAAAAATTGGGTATTATTTGAAGAGGCCAGAATCCACGTTTGCCACTTTTAGTAATGGTGCTCCATCAGTACTAACATTGTAAGTAAAATAAAATGTACTTCCACTGTTGATGTTTTTGTATAATTCACTGTCATAAATATCTTTCATTGTTCTGGAATTACTGTCTTCAATATTAATGAATTCAAATCCATCCATAAAATTAAAAATTTCATTTTTTATTTTTGGGCAGTTGAATAGCAATTTTAATTGATATGTTAAATCTATAGCCATGAAATAATGTTTTGATAATAATGCTAAATCAGTATCTTTAAGACATTGTGAACAAGTTTTTTTAGATTTTGCAAAGTTATTTTTTGTGTTAGAATATAAAATTTCCTGTTTGCAATTTTCACAGTAATAGTGATATACAACTTTATCATCAAACGCTTGTTGAAACCTTTATTTAGAAATATTTACATTCTTGAATTTAGGCCCTGCAAGTAGTTTTATAATCTCAATTAGTTCCGATCTTCCGATATCTGATACTTTAAATCGAATAGAAAATGCCATAACTAATGTCATAATATTTGCAACTGTTAATTGAGATGTTTCAAACATTATAGTATCATCGAAATTTGTATCAATGTTATCATTATTTGCGTTCTCATCACTAGAATTACTGTCGCTTTCATAATAATCATCTAAGTCTGAACCAATTGAGTTGCTGCTGCTAATATTAAATAAAAAAATATTTTATATATTAATTTTGTATTTAATGAGCACGTAGCAGAGAGTGGCACACAATAGGTTTAGGATAAATGTATGTATTACTGCAGGGTTTTCATGTAGGCAAAATTTAAAGTATTATAAATCGGCGTAAATATATATGACGAATGTTCATTTTTCGTTTCTTAAATGAAAGACATCCGTTAAATATTTAATGAAGAGCACTTCAGAAAGTCAAAAACATGAAATTTAATTGAAAAAGAAGTGTTTAAAATAAAGATACTGCGCCCAGACGGAAATATTCTTGTATG
Source organism: Gastracanthus pulcherrimus (assembly GCA_949152435.1). Taxonomy (NCBI): domain Eukaryota; kingdom Metazoa; phylum Arthropoda; class Insecta; order Hymenoptera; family Pteromalidae; genus Gastracanthus; species Gastracanthus pulcherrimus. The sequence continues at coordinate 170,319,909 of OX424572.1, read as the reverse complement.
AATAACTGTATATAACTAGTTATGAAAGAAAATAATACATAGAAACTATTTAAAACTATTTATAATAGTTTATAAAGGTCGGAATTGAGAATTTTATAATAGTTATTATGGAATACGAACTGCAATTATTAATCAATAAAAATTTTTAACAGTTATACATTTTTTTGAATTTTTTCGATGCGTGAAGTATAGGCACATAAAATAAATTTATATCTGTTATTATCATTTTTTGAATATTTGGAATTTGGGCACATGAAAAATTTTATTTATAGCTCAGAATTTGAAAGAAGATATTAAAATTATAAATAGTTATAAGAAGTAAATTATAATTCAAAACACTTATAAATAGTTATAAATTTTTTTGCACGATGTAATATTTCCGTGTTTTCGATAAAAAGGAAAAGTTAAAAAAAAATTTATAAGTGTTTATAATTATTTATAACAGTTTATAGATATTATACATAGTCTCAATTCCGACCTTTATAAATTTTTATAAACAGTTATAAATACTTTCTATTTTTTATGTGCTAAACCGATTTCCGTCTGGGCGGAAATACCAATTACTGCGTGTGTATTACTGCGGATATACCGCATGTATCTAATTAGTCTAAGAACTTCAGCCTCAAAATTTTGATATTTAAGGAGGGTTTTTCGCTAGATATAGGGCATAGAACAAATAATTATATGAGAGTTTATAAAGGTCCCATAATAAAACTAATTAAATGTACTTAATAATACTCCATAACTACATGGAAAAAGAAATTTTCCAAAAAAATCGTGACGTCACAAGTGTAAATATTATTAATTTAAAAAATATTTATAGTTACACCCTAATTTTATTTTTATTTTTTAACCAATTTTAATATTTCGGGGCTTATTTTTTTCCTTAAACATTACTCTACAAAGTTAACGAAGAAAATTATAAAATAATATATCTATAATACGAGAAAACTAATTATTTATAAGTAAACGCGTTAAATTTTCTAAACAATTTGCTTTCTCTAATTACAGATATATTATTTTATAAATTTTAAGGAAATAAGTAAGCACCAAAACATAAAAATTGGTTAAGAAATAAAATAAATACTTGGGGTTTAAATATAAATATTTTTTAATTGACAATATTAATTACATTCGTGATCGTCACGTTGTTCTTGGAACAAGCTTTTTTCATGTAGTTATGAACTATTATTACATTTATTTTAATGTATTTATAAGTACATTTAATTATTTTTATCATAAGACCATTATAAACTCTCATATAATTTTTTGTTTTATACCTTATATGTAGCGAAAGACCCTCCTTAAAATGCATGGTGCGTAACTATATATGAAGCATATATTAATAATGTATTTTCACGAATAATTTATAATATTTTCTTAGAATTTGTTGAAAAAACTAATAAATATTATACAGAACAAGTATACATATTATGTAAAATAAGAAGAACAGCAGCTACAATAATCCTATTTCAAACATATAGTGATGTAATCCCATTCAACACTTTACATTTATGGGGAAGTTATAAATTATTCATATGTTTTATGCTAAAATATAATATAATATGCAGTATAAAGTATAATTACCCATATTATTAGGTAATTTTAAATAAACTTAACTTAATTTAATTACGATTACAGCACAATTACCCTCTTAAGGGGATGGCTCAGTCAAAAGTTTACTGGTTTTACTTAAAAAATAAAATATGTACACAATTGATATTGAAAATAAAATTTGTACCTAATTGATTGGCTATCATCTTCACGGTTTCTCTTTTCATCGTTATGTTTATTGCTATCTACTCCATGATCACAATCATCATTTATGCATTCATTTATGTGTTCATCTAAAAAATACAATATCTAATTACAATACTTGCTTAGTAACAAAAATAAATTTGACCCAGTAATTTGATTGATAAAAATACAAAGAAAGAGCATATTTAAAACTAGTTGTAATCTCATTAAATGACTGGGAAAGCAAGGGAGACCGGTGTAGAACGAACCTTACAGTAAAGTGAGTTTTCTATATATTTCGACATAAATAATAAAACAATTGTATTAATCTCACTTATCAATTAAAAGTATCCAATACACAAAACTATGATGTTATTTAATAAAAATATTTAACAATAGAATATTGTGTACCAAGGACGAAAAGTGGGTCTTTTTCACTGAGTGTGAACTTTGCAATACGAGTCGTAGACAAAAGAGCACGAGCCAAAGGCAATTACGTATTGCGAGCCGGACTCCGAAGACGAGTAATGCAAACGTACGAGGTAAAAACTGACCACTCGCCCGTGGTAGACACGACATTTTTTGTAACACATGTCTTGATTACGCTTTTTTTCTTATTGTGCCCATATAGTGAAACTAAAGGGTGCCGTTTTTTATATGGCGCAAACACAGGCCTGTTAGATTAGAAAATTATAAACATTTGTATGACCAATTTTACACAAATCAGGCTACTAGAGTGTTTAGCCCCTCCCCCCTCCCCTTCCTCCAAACATGATGGTACCCCATATTTAGGGGGGCCTAAACACTTTTTGGCTAAAGTTTTGTCTTGTTAGCTAAACAGCTTTAAGGAAGAAAAAAAGCCAGAAGGTTTGGCATATGCGGTTAAAAAATGCCTTATTTTGCCAACTAATCAAGAATAAGCACACAACAAATTTTTTTTGCACGCTTATTTTGCCGGCCGAAAAATGGTCACTTTAGGCCTACTAAATCGTGCGCGACCAAAAGAAATTTTGAGCAACTCCAAACGATAATTTTGCAAGATTAGGTTTTTGAATAAGTAACTTTTATGTTTTATTATTTACTAAGATTTTTTTTATTCTAAATATACTTAACTATTAATAGCTGTTAAATTATCATTCGAGACAAACTATAACTAGTGTAAAGTAAAAAATCTCATCTGTGAGTATGCGTATGATGAATATATCTTGTAAAGCTTGAAATATATACTTTGATTAACGGATTAACTTTTGGGACATCAACGAAATGTAGAGTCCATTCTACGAATTCGCTGCTACACATTCAGGAAGAAAATAAAAACGGATTAACTTTCATTCAAAAAGCTCCCTTTATTACAAAATTTGAATGAAGTGATCGAGCTTTTAGCATTCTTTGTTTGTAGGTGAATTTTTTTTATTTTAAAAAATTGTTTTTGAATTACTACTGTAGTGAGCACATAAAGTGTAAAAAAAGTACAAAAAGTGAGCTTTTTGAACGAAAGTTAAAGTGAAAAGGAACTATAACTATATATATATATATATATATATATATATATATATATATGCTTTTTTCATATATCTCATCCTCATGTTATATTTTTTATAATTTACTTACTTATGTCTCCATCGTTAACGGTATCCTGTTCATCATTTTGAAAACTAGCGCAGCTCTGATTTTCTAAGATTTCATCGCATTCATTTCGATTACTCAGATTTTTAATATCTTTTGCTGCATTTGAAGACGAAGTATGAATATCTGAAAATATAACCATTCATTATTATTTCGATGTTATTAAAATTTAAATATACAATTTTATTTCTACCCGACTGTTAGAAAATTAACTATTTTTATTGCTCAACGTGTTAATCAAATGGAGGTCTTTTGGATTTATAAATATATTCATTTTTTTGTACATAATTATTAAATAATGCTAGTGTTTTGAATTTTTTTTAATTTTATAAATATAAAAACATAGTTAATTTAACTTACTTGAGACTAAATTTTGTTGGCTCATTCCAAAACTATCCCATTTCAATCTAGTACGTTCACATAAATTATTTCTGTAATCCGTTTCGTAATTTTTTAACAATCCTGTATTATACCGTCTGATTTTTTTTGGTGGATTTTCACGATTGTCACTATCAGATTCAGACGATGAGTCATTCATTACTGCTATTACTATAATATAGCTTGAATAATCGTAATACTAATAATTAGTGTTGCGATTAACAGTTAATGTTTATTCACTGTATAAATCACTTTATAAATTATATATCTTCACGGATATATTATTCACAGAAATATGCATAAAAAACACGGGTTGTTTTAGGTTACTTATGATGATATAAGAGAAACAACTTTGTGCACACAAAGTATATATTATGTACATTTATAGCACACTAACCTCAAAATGCCAACTTTATTGTCGATTTTGAGGTTGTTGTGCTATAAAATATCGTATGAGACTGTTGTGGGAGGTGTTTTTCTACCTTGCTCGATTTTCTCACTCGCTTCGCTCGTGCGAAAACCCTCGAGCAAGGTAGAAAACCATCTCCCACAACAGTGTCATAATATACTATAGTAGTATACAATAATAACACTACACCTGCAGTGATGTTAAAATCAAGAAGGCGCGTTCATGCTTTTTTTTCTCCTACATGCCTAGGTATGCCAGTCAGTCAGTTTGCGCGTTTATACTTATAATATTATTATACTGCACTACACCAGTGAAGAAACGGAAATGCGCCTAAACATGCATTTCCCCAAAAAAGTTTATCTCGAGGGTAATATATACATATATATGTATGTAGATATACCGTCTAAAGATGATCTCGCCATTTTGAAAAAAAAAATTGGCAGCACGTTTTATCTGGATATTAACGGCGTGTCGCACTTCGTAAAGAATATATTAAACGAGTTCATTATATTTATTTTTTCAACAGTCTATCGGTGATGTAGCTTATATTATATAATAGCTGATAATCGCGCGTGCAACGTACGTAAGATTCCAAAATAATTAGAAAATTATTAAGTAGTGCACAGGGATTAACAGTGATTAGTAATAACTCGGTTAGAATATTGGACAGTGATTGATTAGTTATATTTTCAAAACAGTCCAGCTTTGTATATATCTGCAGTGCATTATTGTTTTTATTTTATAACCTAACAAAGAAAATGGATAAGAATAATGACGTAGCCTATGTAAAATTTTTAACTGGTCCAATGCGTGACAAAAAAATTATTATTGGAACCAAGAGAATAAAGCATTTCAATAAATCCACTCATCAAACAAACAAGAAATACAAGGTGGAATATAGTAAACATTTATGTGATGTTAGTGTTTTATTACTATCAGGTATGTATATATAAGTACTGTTTATTGGAATTAACAAACTACTGATATTATGTGTTTCGTAATTATTCATTGTAATACATTATTCTTTTCACCTTTATGATGTTATTTTTAATCCAAGCTGAAAATTCAGCCATTAGCAAGTTCAATGTGGTTGATATACAAGCCAATTTTTTTAATTCTTTACAATATTAATTAAAATTTTAAACTTTTAATAATAACTCGGTATTTCTACCTCTCTCCACGATTATAAAGAATACAATAATTGGTTGCATAAACAGTTTCATTAATTTTTTCAATTACAGTGACTCCAAATACAAACAAATTTGTGTTAATTTGTGTCAATAGAAAAAAAATACAATTTTTCTTCTTTTTCTAAAAATTAGAAAATATGGTGGAATTATCCACTTTCAATTGCACACTTAATTACAAAATTATGCTGGTATATATAATTAAATATATTTTTCAGATTCAAAGTGTAACGGTCCAGTGTTTTTATCTGCTTTACAATTGCAGGGAAAAAACGCGTTCTCGTTCTGACTCGATTTGTCGTAGTTTGTTTCTTTTAAACCCCTTTTGTTCTCGGGTCTAACGGGGCCCAGGCTGATCTTGTGCCTAAGCCTCGTGATCCGCCCCCCCTGTCGCTCCTCGATCCTCTCGAATCGCTAATGCGTACCGCCGAGGAGAGAAGCGTAGTCTTTTCCTAACTCTTTTTGTGGCCGCGCTCGGTACACTTTGAGCGACAGAGCGAATGCTCTATCAAGCCCAGAGTTTCCGTACGCTGGCCTTTTGGCACAGTACACACGTCAAGTACGCGTGCTGTGATCTTTTTTTTATGTTTTTTCTTTTTTATTTTCTTTAGACGCTGTAGTCGCTCAGCGAGAAGCGAGCGACTAAGGTCTGGATGATTGCTATAAGCAATTTCTTTTGTATTCTCTTTTTTTTTTATTATTTTTTTATGGACGTATAGAGGGAATAAGAGTTTTCCGAAAATGAGGAATAAATCAATTGTATAGATATATATCAAGTGTGGTTTTTATTTGCAGCTTTCTTAAGTGTAAGGGAGTTTAATCAAATTGACGCTCTACCACGTATATATATATAGAAGCTCACATATTACAAATTTCGCCTCAGGAAAGCTGACAATGAGAGAGAGGCTTGAGATTATTCTAGCTCTTATTCGGATCTATCGTCCTGGTCTAGCCAAATGGCGTGGGCCTCGTTCGACCTCACCCGCGACAGAGCTGAAGCTCTATCAAGCGAGCGAAGGAACAGAGTGCCCCAGCGACTGTCCGCCTGGGTATTTATATTCTTCGCGGCTCTCTCCATCTCTCTCATTCCCACCTTTCCTTCCTTCCTTCAGCTCTCCCCACCGCAAAGGGCCGAGCTGCGCCGCTCGCGTTCTCGCGCTGCAGGTAATACTGCCCGTCGGTAATATGCCGGCGCGCCCTGCAAACGCGAGCTTACGCGCATATAACGCACGTTGGGCTAGGTTTTAATTCTCAAAATGATACTTAGTACGATCGGGGGATGGGGTTGTTACATTGCCCCCCAAATTAAATTGTTTTATTTTGCACAAATAAGTAACAAACTAAAAAAATTTCCTTTCCTGCGTGCCCAACGTGTTATTAGTATAATCTTTTCCGATCGCCCCCTCACGTCGATGGATAAAAAGGTATTTAACGGAAAATTAAACTCTTGTTTTTTAGGGGCAAAAGAAAACATGATTTATTTATGCCAAATTATATACAAAAGACACACACACAAACATAACCCATACAAATCACAACAAAAAATAAAAAACCTCTTTTTTTTTTTTTTAAAACAAACAAATAAGTAAATAAATATACACACATATCCCCATCAGGGATGCCATACTATTTAATTTTTCGAACCATTCATCAAAATCGCTTATTTCGCACTCCACAATATCCTCCTGATTCGCGCACACCCCCCTCCTTTCGGGTTCGGCAAAAAGCTCATCGAGCTCCTCAGGCTCGAGGCTTTCACACTGGAACGGGATGGGGGGAGCGTCCACCTTGCTCTCCCCCTGGCCCCGTGAAGATGGTGCTGGTGATGTGGCTGGCGAAACTGGTGCAGGCGGTAAAGCGGGTGGAGCTGGTGCTGGTGGAGACTGCAGAGGAGCCTCTCTGCGAGCTTGCCTAGCGGCCACCATCTCCTGGATGGCTCGCTGACTCTGGGCGATCTCTTCCTGGAGCTCAGCGATGCGAGCATCAATGGTGGCTCGCTTGCTCGCTGGCTCCTCGACATCGTGCTCGCTGTGGGGGTGTTGTTGCGGCGCGATAGGTGCGTCGCTGCGCCGATTGTTCGCGACCTGCTGCCCGGGCCTTCTGCGTGGCCGTCGGCGGCGTCGGCGTGGTGCCGTGGGTGGCGTCCCTGGCTAGACTGCCTCAACTGGTGCAAGCGTCGGAGCTTCTTCTGTTGGCGGGGTCCGGGGCTCCGTCTGCGTGGATGCCCCAAACACTAGATCGGTTTGCGTGCCCGCCCCGCTTACCTCCGCGCCGTTGATCGGAGCCGACCATCGGCTTGCTCGGCCCGTCCGGACCCGAAGGCAGGTCACGGTGCTACGGGAGTACCAACGCGCGTACGTGAGGCGTAGGTCCAGGCGGCGATCATCCACCTGGGTATTTGCGTCGCTTGCTGCCATCATCGTGGTTTGTGTCGACGCGTCCATGTCTACACTTCGAGATGTGGAGATGGAAAGACAAAGAGCGCACCACGTGATACCCTCCCCCACAACCCCACTTTTACCACCAAATTCTTCACTGTAGCGGGGCGTGCTTGCAAGTCCCCTACAGTTTTCGCGGTCACTATCCACATACACTGTTTTATCCACATATATAACTTTTTACATTTATATCTTAAAATCTATTACATTTTTATTTTTTACATTTATAAATCCGCCGAGGAGATAGATTGAAGTGAAAAATCGACCCTTTACACATTGTGATCTAATAAATGTATTTGAATATTCTGCACTCCTCAGTGGATTTTACATAATGAGCATTCCTATACTATCCGTTCTAAATATATCTCGCCGCAAAATAAACCATGTTTTCTCTTTTATCTATTTTTTTTTTTTTTTTTTTATATATCAAGTGTACCCCATATTTTCCCTCTATATATGTATATATACCTTTTATTTTATACTTCCTGGACCGTCACATATTTAGCTTAAGTAACAAAATTAACCTTTATTTATTTAAACAAAAGAAAATTATTTTTTTATTGCAAAATATGGCTTTAAATTTGCCAAATGAAATTTACCATGCTCCCTTTTTAGCTTTTCGTCTACTAGAAGATAAGTATCGATACCGACTTTTTCTTTTACTACATACGGCCCCTCCCATACATTAAAAAACTTTGCGATCTTGCGGTTTTCCGCGTCTGAAACGTTTTGCGCCAACACTAACACTTTATCTCCGCTATTAAAAATAAAATGTTTTTTGTTAGCGTTTAGTTTTTCGGCCCGATTTTTTACATTTTTATGCAGATAATCGCGTGCCAATAATATTATTTGTTCGCGGGGTTTAACGTACTCTAATCGCGGAATTTTTATATATTTTTCCCAAACTCGTGTGGGTTTTATATTTAAGTGTAATTCGATTGGAGTTACGTTCGTCGTCTCATGGTATGTTTCATTTATTATATTTTGTATTATTTTTACGTAGCGAGCCCATCCCGCGTGTTTTTCCTTAACAAAGGTGCGAAAGAATCTGCCCAATTCTCTATGTACGCGCTCTACCATGTTACTCTGTGGATGTCGGATGGCAGAAAATACCGGACGTATATTTTCTCCCTCCAAGGCTTTTATCCACCTATCATTCGTAAATTGTGTACCGTGGTCCGAAATAATTGATTCTGGCTTACCATATTTAATTATATAATCTTGTAAGATTTTTCGGACGACGGACACTGTGTTTGCCCTTTTTAAAGGGTAAAAAACAACATATTTACTAAATGCATCGATCGTCGTTAGCAAATACTTCACTCCACCGGTGGAGGTAGGTAATGGACCATAAAAGTCAATCGACAACAACTCGTTTGGTTTACTCGTCAAAATTGGTTGCGAAATCTCGCGGTATTTTATTGTTAAATATTTTGTTTTTTGACATGTATCGCATGTCCGCAAAACTTTATGTATTATCGGTCTTAAATTTTGTGAGAAAAAATGCTCAAGAATCATTTTGTGCACTTTCCGTGCGCCAATGTGCCCATATGCTTCGTGCACTTCAACGATAAATTTCTCGAGGACATTTTCTGGCAAATATATTTTTAATCGATCGGGCGTAATTTTACATAACAACCGATCATTTAATGCGTATCGTTTTTTAACGTGTTCGTCGTTTGATGTTAATTTATTCAATATCGAAAATGCAAAATTATCCGTCCTTTGCGATTTTTCTAAGTTCTTACATATATTTATAAGCTCGCGACTCGGTCTTTGCATCGTTATCGCGGCAATTAGAATTTCGGATTTACTTGCTATATCTTGAGGCGCGAAATCGCTCATACGGCTCAAATAATCCGCGACCACATTGTTTTTTCCCGAAATATATTCTGGGGATATATGAAAATCCTGAATCGCGAGGTTCCACCTCTGCAACCTAGCATTGCCATATTTACATGTTTGTAGGAAGGTGAGCGCCTCGTGATCCGTACGGACAACGATCTTAATTGCCCCCCTCAAGTATATCTCTAAGCGATGTAACGCCCACACTAACGCGAGCATTTCCTTTTCCGTAGTGAAGTAGGAACATTCACTACCCTTTAGTGTTCTACTTACGAAACATACGACCCCCTCCTCTCCTTCATCGTTTAATTGAGAAAGCGCGGCGGCCACCGAAAAATCGCTCGAATCGCTCGTGAGAATATACGGACGCTTAGGATCGGCAAATTTTAAGATTATGTTCTCGTCAAATAAAGTTTTTATTTCATTGAAAGCCATTTGTTGCTCGGCTGTCCATTGAAAATCTACCCCCTTTTTTAGCAACTCGATAAGAGGTTTAGTGTAGTCTGAATAATTTTTTACAAATTTTGTGTAAAAGTTAACGAAACCTAGTAAGCTTTGTAATTCTCGAACATTTCTGGGCCTTTTAAAATTTTGTATTGTTTTAACTTTATCGGGATCTGGTCTTATTCCCCGAGAGGAAATAAAATGACCCAAAAATTTAATTTCCTCGCAAGCAAATTGCGATTTTTTAAAATTTAATCTTAAATTGTGTTTCAATAAACGTACGTACAATTTTTCCAAATGGCCCAGATGTTCGTCAAAGTTTACTGATTTTATAATTAAATCATCCACGAACAATACCATGAATTGATCAAAATCATGTGTGGCTTCGTCTAAACCTCTTATCAAAGCCGCCCCACTAGTCTTTACTCCGAATGGTACAACGTTATGTTCATACACGTGATTATCGCATTTAAACGCGGTAAATTGCTTACTTGCTTCCGCTAAGCGTATTTGCCAGTAGCTGCACGTAAAGTCGGCACTACTCGTGAATGGTTTGTCTGCGCATCTTTGTAAAACTTCGTCGATACCGGGCGGTGACTCATAATCATCGGCTAATCTCGCGTTTAATTTCCGCGCGTCTAAACACAGCCTAATTGAACCGTCTTTCTTTTTTACGACTGCGACCGGATTTATGTATGGGCTATTCGACCGTCGAATAATTCCAAGCTCAAGCATGCGTTCAATTTCTTTTTTAACTTGATCGCGATAGCATATTGGAATAGGATAAGGTTTAGAATAAAAAGGCATTTCGTCTTTTAAGATTAATTTATGCTCATATGTTGTTAATAGACCGGGTTTTTTCTCAAATACTTCTTTATACTTAACTATAAGTGATTTTAATTTTTGCTTTTGCTCATTATCGAGATTTTCGCAAGTTTCTATTTTTTCGTCGATTTCCTTTTCTGAAATATCGTACGAATTTTTCTGAATATTCGCGTAATTTGCGTAATAATCATTGAAATAATTATCTGAGCAATCCTCATTTTCGGGAGGCTCATTTATTTCCTCAATACACAGAGACGTATACTCATTCGAGCAAAATCGTACATCCGTGTATTGGGCGATACCATCTTGATGGTTAACTTGAAAAAGTATATGTTCATTCACCGTGTCTATTAACATTTTGAGTGCTTTATGCGAATCGTAGCCCAATATGCATGGTTTTACCAACTTTGGTACTACGATAAATATTAGTTTTTCTTCTAACCCTCCAATCTTTATGGTAAGTAATGCTTGAATTTTTAGACGAGTCGATTTGCCCCCTGTCGCGCCTTTTATCATTTTACCACTTACAGGCAATGTCGGACGTTTTTTAAATATATCTAAATTTTCATAATAAAACTCTTCCGAGATTGCCGTGACCTCACTACCCGTATCAATTAATGCCTTTACATTAATGTTCTCTATGCTAATAGCTATTTCCGGGCAACGCGTTATTTGTATGTTCGCGCCCTCGGGTTCTATATCGTATAATAATTCTTTTCGCGGATCCTCAATAATTGACAAAATGCGGGAGGCTTTAGTCGCATTCTGCACACTTTTATTTTTAAGTGCGTCCGAATTGCACAATGCAACTATGCCCCGTTTCCCGACGTTTTTTTCGCCTGAGTGTCGACGCGTTTATCGCTCAAGTCGATATCTAGTACATCTATGTCAAGCTCTTTTTTATTTCTCCAACTCCCGAAATTCCGGCTATTGTTATTCGACGCATTTTTTGGGCGGCCGTCGCAGTCGCCTTTCTTAATACCGTTCCCGCTTGTTTTTTGCGCGCTCGCGATGTTTATATTGTGACTCTGCCACGGTTTCTTAGTTTGAACGTTATCGGCGGCACTTTGGCGAAAATTCGTCGAATTACTGGCGGGTTGACCAAAATTTTGTAAATTAGATTTGTTTGCAAACGACCGTCCCTTTTGACGTTGATCATCGTTATCATAATCGGCCAAAATCTTTAACAAATTATCCTTGTCTTTAACTTGTTGTCCCGTAATTGTGTGACGTATATCCCGCTCAAAATGCTCGCTGAATTTCGTCACGATTTCCGATTCCGAGAATTTTACTTCTAATTCTTTAGCGAGACCAAACATGTAAATCGCGTAATTTACGCGGTTCATACTACCGTTCGGACTGTACTGCCCGAATTCGCCTCGCGGTCCGCTGGACATTTGCGTCCCAATATCGCTCTTTAAATTTTTTCACGAAATCCTCGTAATCTTTTACCTCCCCCTCCTGCAAATACCACCAGTTTTTCGGATCGTCTTCAAATGACTGTGAAATGATGAAAATCACTTCATCATAGTCGGGTTGTGTAATAGTCAAGTACTTTTCTAGTTCTGACAAGAACTTTACGGGTCTCTCCGATGCGAGCCCCTTAAATTTTGGTAGACTGACTTTGAATCGACGTGGCGCATTAGGGGGGGCAAGAGACGCGCGTTTGTTTACGTTTGCTTCCAGAGATTTCACCGCGCCTTGACTTTTGCTCGCGACGTCGTCAATTTGCGCGAGCAGATAGGTTTTTAATTCGCCGTATCGCTCATCCTCGTCAATTTGTCTTGTTAAGTTTTCATATTTTACGTGGAGATTGCTACATTTTTCGAGTATTTTGTCGTTTTCTTCCTCGAGCAACATTACGCGGTTTTTCAGCGCGGTTATGTCTACATTTTGTTGCGTGATTTTTTCTGCCTCCGTTGCACGGTCATTTTGTAATTTAAGAAGTGAATCCGACAATGCGTTTATGCGCGCATTTAGATCATTATTTACTGCCTCAATGCGCGACGTTTGAAAAGATGGTGATGCGGGTATTTCCGGTTCTTTTAAGAAATTTTCAAGCTTATTATCGAGCTCGTTTTGACGCTCGTCGAGACACTTTAGCTCCTCTGAAACTGCTTTTTCCCAGACTCTGTGCTTTTTTTGAGTTTTATTCAAAGTGTCCTCGGCGGTCGTCGTCTCGATGTCGATCATGTACGCCCCGGACAAACGCTTGTTTCGCAGCATTTTTTACGCGTGGTTTTAAACCTGTAATATTTTATAAAATAGTAAGTTTATAATTTAAATAAGGAATGTCCTTTTCCTATTATTTGTTTAATTTAATTTTCATCCGGTATATTTTCCCTCACTTCTCATTTAAACTTTTAAACCATATATTTTTTAGCATCCTTAAATTTTAATTAACTCTAAGCTCTTAAATTGTCTAGAATAATAACCAATTGTTTAGTTGATTTTAAGTTTTTCTAATTTGTTAATTACGAGGGCTAATTTATCATCTTGCTCGTTTTGTTTGATTGAAATCCTTTTAAAACCTTTTAGAGTTGTACTCGTAAGTTCACCCAAATGAGCTCGAATTTGATCACTTTTTCGTGTCAATTTGTTTATGGCATCAATCGCTTCATTTAGGGAACTTGAGAGCACGTTAATCTTTGTAGATAGACACGAAAAGACTCGACCACGGACCGAACGCATCTCATCGTTTTGTATCATATACTCGAGTAGGGCTTGCAGTTCGTTTATCCGTGAGTGGATGCGACCCTCGTTAAACGATAAATCTCTCTCCGGTATCATGATTCTATTTAGTATTTGATTTAGGAAAAGCTACTATTTTACACGGGTTTGTTTTTAACTACTATCGAGTCCCTGTTCGGGCGCCAAAATGATGTAACGGTCCAGTGTTTTTATCTGCTTTACAATTGCAGGGAAAAAACGCGTTCGCGTTCTGACTCGATTTGTCGTAGTTTGTTTCTTTTAAACCCCTTTTGTTCTCGGGTCTAACGGGGCCCAGGCTGATCTTGTGCCTAAGCCTCGTGATCCGCCCCCCCTGTCGCTCCTCGATCCTCTCGAATCGCTAATGCGTACCGCCGAGGAGAGAAGCGTAGTCTTTTCCTAACTCTTTTTGTGGCCGCGCTCGGTACACTTTGAGCGACAGAGCGAATGCTCTATCAAGCCCAGAGTTTCCGTACGCTGGCCTTTTGGCACAGTACACACGTCGAGTACGCGTGCTGTGATCTTTTTTTTATGTTTTTTCTTTTTTATTTTCTTTAGACGCTGTAGTCGCTCAGCGAGAAGCGAGCGACTAAGGTCTGGATGATTGCTATAAGCAATTTCTTTTGTATTCTCTTTTTTTATTATTATTTTTTTATGGACGTATAGAGGGAATAAGAGTTTTCCGAAAATGAGGAATAAATCAATTGTATAGATATATATCAAGTGTGGTTTTTATTTGCAGCTTTCTTAAGTGTAAGGGAGTTTAATCAAATTGACGCTCTACCACGTATATATATATAGAAGCTCACATATTACAAATTTCGCCTCAGGAAAGCTGACAATGAGAGAGAGGCTTGAGATTATTCTAGCTCTTATTCGGATCTATCGTCCTGGTCTAGCCAAATGGCGTGGGCCTCGTTCGACCTCACCCGCGACAGAGCTGAAGCTCTATCAAGCGAGCGAAGGAACAGAGTGCCCCAGCGACTGTCCGCCTGGGTATTTATATTCTTCGCGGCTCTCTCCATCTCTCTCATTCCCACCTTTCCTTCCTTCCTTCAGCTCTCCCCACCGCAAAGGGCCGAGCTGCGCCGCTCAATTTTCGCGCCGCTCGCGTTCTCGCGCTGCAGGTAATACTGCCCGTCGGTAATATGCCGGCGCGCCCTGCAAACGCGAGCTTACCATCGTGGCTTACGCGCATATAACGCACGTTGGACTAGGTTTTAATTCTCAAAATGATACTTACTACGATCGGGGTGTTACAAAAGAAAAATATGAATAATCTGATAACTTCTAAGAACCGGATATCAAGTGTGCCTAACCGGCTTCTCATGTCAGTCTCTGACTTAAGTACTGAAGAAGAAGCACCTACAAAATCTCGTCTGCAATCAAAAGATTCTAAGAAAGTTATTCCAAAGGTATGATTAATAATAATAATTTGAAATAAAGACACCTTTAGTTAGTGCTTTTGTCGACGATATTCAAAAGAACAGCTTTTGTGAAATATTTTTGAATACAATTACACATTCAAATTTAAATCAATGTAAAGTATATGTATTATGAGATAAAGTCATACATTTTATATTATAATACTTGAGTATTCTTAATTGATATTTGTGTGTCTATAAAGTTTTCATTTAGTAGCTGATTTCACTTTAACCCAGAATGTTTTTTTGCATTTTTAGATGTTTCTGTCGTATTCCATTACTAATATATTTTTTAAACAGTCTCTACATTAATATTTTCTTAAGGACGTTCACCTTAGTTATGTAACTGAATTTCTTTAAAATCTCTTGAAACTTTTATCGTATGTAAATTTGGATGTGTTTTATACATCGTTGAAATTTCGACCCCTTTGCGGTATCTAAAATCAAGAAATTTAGCTTCAGTTTCAGCTTTTAACATGGGAGTCCTATTATCTTGAGCTCTCACAAAATGGACATTTTTATTTATTGTAATTTAGGTTTTCTTTACATCGTTTTGAAAAACTAGTAATAATGTTTAATAAGCATAAAAGTAATACACAAAAAGCTGAGCATACCACGCGGTACTTTTTCTAAAGATATATCTTATCTAAAGTTGTGCTCCAATGATAGTATATCTATATCGTGGTACAACATATGCAAAAGTTAATGCCGTACTTCAGGTTTTGGTGCTTTTTCATAAATTTCATATTCTTTACTTATATATTAATACTTTACATTATAAACTGAAGGGTTTTCATTATAAATATTGCCATTTAATAATGGCATTCAATAATTTCTAACCTTACTGTCAACTGGTGAACACCCTTTAGCAAATGAAGTCTAGAATATTTTTTCATTATTTTGCGCTCTTTTTAGTACACATATGTAATGCAAAAGTAAACTCTTGTACAATTATATTATTTTTAATTTATATTAGGAAGATCAAAGCTAATTCATAAACTGTTACTGAAACCAAATGTATTAATTAGATAATAAATAATAACAGCAGAAACTTTTTAGCACATGTAATTATTATGATATAAATTTGATAATATTGGAGCAGGTTATATAAATAATCCCGACGGGGAAATTGAACGCGTTTTCGGAGCAACTCGCAAAACGAGCGAAAGCGGCATCCGCAACGTTCAATCGTGGGCCAGCAACTGAACGGGAAAGCGTCGCGCAGGGAGAAGCGAAAATCGCGTTCGCACCGCGAGCTTGCATCGACAAACTGTAGTGGGAATAACCCTATCGGTACATTTAGATACGTAGGAAACTGTATTTACAACACTCCCGCTTTTCCGAGTAACTCATAAACAATAAAATAAGATCAATGACCTCTTCACAAAAAATTTACTAAAAAATGAAATATCATTTACCCAACACTCTCATACCCATCCAATCTCACATGCGCTGAAACCTGTCTCTCGGTAGAGCTTTCGTGAAAACGTCGGCCTTCTGGTTTTCTCCGGAAATGTGCACGACATTGATTTCGTGTTCTTCGTATTTTTCTCTTATGAAGTGATACTGGATATCAATATGCTTTGTACGTTTATGAAACTCTGGATTTTTCACCAGACGTACAGCACTTAAATTATCAATATGTAAAGTCACAGCATCATCATATTGATATCCAGCATCATTCAAAAGCCTCTTTAGCCAAATTGCTTCTCGCGTCGCGAGACTAGCGGACACATATTCCGCCTCGGTGGTGCTAAGTGTCACCATGCGTTGCCGTTGTGAACACCAAGACACTGGCCCCCCTGCTAACTCAAACATGTATCCTGATGTGGATCGACGCGTATTTATATCGCCAGCGTAATCGGAGTCACAAAAACCGTTTAACTTGACCGCGCTCCCGCTATCACAATAAACTATGCCGAGATCACTTGTGCCCTTAACATACCTTAAAATTCTCTTAGCTGCTTCCCAGTGACTTCGATTATAATTATTTAAAAACCTACTAAGTAAATTCACTGAGAAGGCTAAGTCTGGGCGAGTGACACTCGACAAAAACATAAGAGAACCTATGATTTCGCGAAACGGTAGCTTATCACACGTTCGGTCGACTTCCTCACACACTCTCAAATCTGTACCAGAATTTGTAGAAGTGCAAACAGGGTGCGATTCAATCATATTAAAACGTCTTAAAATTTTCTGAGTATAGTCAGTTTGATGAACAAAAATCTCTCTCTTTTTGCGATTCCTCTCTATTTGCATTCCTACAAAAACGTCTACCTCATTCACAGTAATCTCAAATTCTTGTTGTAGTGATTTTACAATTATTTCCAATGCTTCGGACGATTTAGACATTATGATACCGTCATCTACAAATAACATTAACTGAACTAAATAATTATTTACATAACCGCAGAACATTGATTTTTCAGAATTACAGATTTTAAAACCGTAGCGCGACAGAAATTTCGAAAATGTCCGGTTCCAGCATCTCTATGCCTGTTTTAGGCCATATAATGCTTTATTAAGACGACATGACAATTTGTCACCACTCTCACTCACAATCACACCTTCCGGAATGTTCATGTATATTTCTTCTTGTAATTCGCCATACAAAAATGCTGTCTTCACATCGAACTGGATCATTTCGTAGTCTTCACTGGCAGCCAAAGCTAGCATTACGCGTAGAGAATCATACCTGACCACAGGTGAAAAAGTTTCTTCGTAGTCGATGCCATATGTTTGTTTAAAACCTCTTCCACATAACTTGGCTTTGTAGCGCTTTGAGTGGCCTGACTTCGTCGTCTGCACTTTAAAGACCCACTTGGAATCAATTTGCTTTCGACCTTCAGGTTTACTGACTATCGTCCAAGTGTGATTTTTTTCATGCGAGAGGAGTTCCTCGTTTATCGCTTGTATCCACTCCGGAGCATCTGGTCCTTGGATGGCTTCGGAGTATGATTCTGGCTCATTCCACTCAGCTATACATAATTCATACCTTGCAGGAGGTTTCAAAGATCTGCGATCCCTGAGGTTGTGTAATGTCATCGGTACCGGAGCAGGCCTAACCTCTATCTCTTCTGGCTGCTCAATATCCCCCTCGATGGCATCTTCAAAATCTGCGGCATCATGTTCGTCTGCTTGCACTTGCACATCTTGCTCGGGCTCTGGCTGCTGGACTTCTTGGTTGACAGGCTCACTATTTAGAGGCACTGCAATAGTCATTTGCGTATTTTCTTCTGTTGTGTCTCTCGTATCCTCCATGAATATTACATGTTTTGACTGAATTATCTTGTTCGTAGCTGGATCGAGCAATCTGTAATTATTTGAGTCATTCTGGTATCCAACTAATATTACTTTTTTGGACTTCTTATCAAATTTTTTTCTGAATATCTTGGGAATGTTCATGTAACCCTCAGATCCAAAAACTTTCACATGAGCGATCCTTGGTTTGATTCCATTCCAATGTTCATATGGAGTGATCTCACCTGATCTGGTAGAAGGAGTTCGGTTAAGCAGGTATACAGCTACATTGACAGCTTCGGCCCAGAGGAACAATGGTAGATTCTTCTCGTGCAGCATGGTCTGGCAGATTCAACAACTGTGAGGTTCTCCCGCTCACAGGCACCATTCTGCTCTGGGGTGTGTGGTGCAGTAGTCCGGATTATTATTCCTCGAGCTGCTAGGTACTGATGCATTTGGGCATTGCAGAACTCCCTGCCATTATCGCAGTGTAGAACCTCATGCATCGGTTGAACTTGTTGAAGATGAGCCTTTCGAATTCCCTGAACCTGTCATACACATCGGATTTACATTTCAAAAAATACACAAGCCTGTATCCTGACACTCTGTCCTTGAATAACAGGAAATACTTGGCACCAGACAGTGACTCCTGCATATATCCACAGACATCACTGTAAAAGAACTCACCCGTCTCCCATGTGGTATTTTCCTGAGTGGTCTTGTTAAATGAAAGTCGGTGAGATTTACCGTATTGGCATGGTTCGCAGAAAAAATCAGCAGTACTATTGATGCTCATGCCTTGGACCATATCCTTGTGTGACATCTCGTTGATGGTCCTCTTGTTTACGTGCCCCATCCTTTCATGCCAGCGTTGTAAATTTGCTGTTGTCAAGTTTGCTTGATGGTTCACAACTGTCTTGAAAAGCATTCGATATATGCCATTATTTTGCTTGAGTCCTTCTGCAACCAGGCCATCTCCATGGAAAATTTGTACAGAATTTCTACTAAAAATCGCAATTAAATCACGCGACGTGCATACGCCAATTGAAAATAAATTTTTGCGTAGCCGAGGCACGTAGAGGACGTTTTCGATGCGTCCATCGATCCACACTCCGTTCACCAGCTTCCGAATCAGAATTGTGCCCTTGCCTTTCACCTCACATAAGCCGTCGTCGCCGAGCAGAATGTTTTCATTCGCAATAGGGGTTATGTTTGCAAACCAGTCTCGACGGAAGGTAAAATGACGTGAAGCGCCACTGTCGCTCATCCAGACATCGGCAGTGTCTTTCCGCATTAACTCGGCTGCGTCTCCACAGATGGCGTCACCTTGACCATCTGAGGTGGTACTAGTGACTATGAACGCGCCGGTATATTTAAAATTTTCGGAGCTAGATTTGCTCTCACATTGAGCTTGTTTTTGTTTACCACCTCGCTTGCGGCAGTTCTTAGCGAAATGACCTGACCTTTTGCACAAATAGCAAATTACCTCGCTCCTCGGCTTTGTTGTGTTTGCCTGCCCCGGCTTGGTAACGGTTTTCTGTTCGAACTTTCTCCTACGATCGAAACTCACAGCAGCAAAAGCGTTTGACTCCTCGTCCTTTCTCTGCATTCTTTGTTCTTCTGTCAAGAGTCTTTCTCGCAAGAGGTGCAAAGTTTGTAGCTTCGAGTCAACGCTTTCCCAAGCGGTAACGACATCAAATCTACTGGGGAGGCTATTCAAAATTTTAGCCATTATAGATAAGTCGGATTTTGTCTCACCCAAAGTTTTTACCAAACAATGAAAAAGTTATTACACTGTCTTACTGATTAGAATTTTAAAAGTATGAAGCGTATAAATTAGCTCTGTCTTCCCCTATTAGCATTATGCATTAAGTTATGAACAGCATATACAAATTTCATAATATATTGAAAATATTTTGTATATAAATGTATAAATATCAATGGTTATTACGTACTATATGTAATTGTAGAATCCACAATTGGAAACAATACTGGCAGCTAAACTGGCAAAAAAGGCAAAGAATTTAGCTGATGCTATAGCCTCCTCGGAAAGCAATAATAAATCTATGGTTTGTATACCTGCTATAATAATTATAGTACATATAATGTAGAATGGTATTTTAAAAATATCAATAATATAAGTATATCAATAATATAAGTATAATATATAATGATCTGCATAGATAAGAGTGGGGTTGTGAAAGTCATTTAAAGAAAACTTATTGCTATAAAATAATCATTCTCATTTTATTGTTTCCCGTAAAAAATAATATTACATAAGTATAAATACAAAAAAATATATGATTTAAAGTATAAATAATTTGCTTACATAATAAGACTAACCTCTTAATAGTCTAGTAACTTTCTTGATGTAAAGCTTTCATATTTAGAATTATTTCAATAAAAATATATTTTTTACTTAATTGTTTATCCCTTGCATGCTGTATTTTCTGAAAATAAATAAGTATAAAACAAAGTAATATATTCTTTTCAATATTTAGATTACTTATGAAGCAAAAATACTCATCTGGTTAAAAAAATTGTTTTTTATAATTCACTTTTATAATAATTATTCTGCACTATATCAAGTTAAAATGTTATGTTTATAAAAGTAAACACTCAAACTGACTGTCAGAGACTGATCAGCGGATTGTCAGTACTTCAGTATAGTGTTGGACACGACACAGCGCGGCGACCGATTAAAAAGCGCTCGAAATTTAAAAAATGCTGATATTAAAAAATGATAATTAAAGCCTATATATTTTTATATACCTTAATTGGTAACTAAAACTTTATTTTTAAATACTAGATACTTTGCAAATTAATAATACATCATAAAAAGAAAAATAATGTTTTCGCAATCTTTAAGTAATATGTTATAATTTATGCCCCTTAAATCTATATTTCTGATGGTTGCAATATAATGTTATTTCAAATTTACTATAATTTGTAAACATTGCATCTATTAACATTTTATTATCTATAATAAAAAAGTTTTTTCGATTCTTTGTAACCTATGCACTTGATATTTCATGAATGACTACAATGACCCCACTCTCTCGTATTTAATTCTTTAACATAGAAGTTTTATATCTTTATAGCACTGTGTGGCCTAAATCCGCACTTAAGTCACACCTCTTCGTGACTTAAGTAGGCCATTATTGCACCGTCCTTATCGCCCTCGCTACGATCGGGCGCTAATACACGCCGTGCTGTAAAGGACTACTTAGGTCACACGTATCGTAATGTACTATTTTAAGTGAGCTACTCAGTTTTAAAATCTTAATATATATTTAATTTGGGGGTTAACAGAGAACGCTCATCAATTCCTGAACTCATATCTCTAGTAAAAGTATTGTTTTAAATATATTGCAATCAATCGAAAACTATTTTTAAAATTTCCACGATAGGGGATTTTCGTGAAAAAATCCATTAGGTCCGTCGGATAAAATATCGAAAAAGGGGCCTGCGGCGGCTCAGTCGGTAGAGTGTCGGATTCCCACGCCGGTGACCCGGTTCGAATCCTAGTCTCTGCCGATTGATACAAGCACCTCTGTAAAAATTACATGTGCTTTGTTTACAAACACACCGCAGACCCCCATCGTCGATTAGCACCACATAGAAGCACAAACATGGCGACGTTAAAAAAAAAAAAAATATCGAAAAATAATTGATACGTATTTTTTCTTTTTTCAATTAAATGATTATTACCAAAGATAAAGCAGGTTGAAATATCGCGTGACGTCACAAAATGCCCATATAGTATATCTATATAGTGGGAGTTTGAGACGTCACGCGACATTTCAACCTGCTGTATCTTTATTAATAATCATTTATCAACCTAATGGATTTTTTCATGCAAGTTCCCTATTGTAAACAACCTATATAGGTTACAAAGTTTTCCTCTTCTTGGTTTTCAACTTATAGACCCGTGAGCATTGTCCTCAGAAGACAATAATGAGCTAACAGAAATGAGCTAATTTTGTATTAAATAAATGATTTTTAACGGTTATTTGAAGGTTATATAACTATGGTATGTATTATATTACAGTATTATTACACTATAGATAACTTTATCATCAATTAATATAACTCTGTGGCTTCGAGACATGACGACTTAAGTCTATTTTTCGTGTTTTCGAGAAATTCGTACTCTCTTAATTTGAAATAGTGAACTTGTCACTATTTTAGCTATAAAATAATTCCACTTACGAAACAGTGAAAATTTCACTATTTTATAGTGAAACTTTCACCATTTTAGCTCGTGAAAATAATTCTACTTGCGAAAAGTGAAAATTTCACTATTTTGCCAGTGAAAACTGTATTTATTAGGAAAATAGTGACTTATCACTAATTTGGTAGTTAATACGTAAGTTAAAAGCCGGCAAGGTAGGGATCGAGTTGGTATTTCATAACCTAATTTCAGTTGACATTATTTTTATTTCATGAACATTAAATATTATTTTTATTATGTAATAACAAAATAATTAATTAATTAATTAATAAAAATGGTGCAATTAATGTCTTAATTAGAATTCTGAACCATATTCCCTGTGTAAGAAATTGGACAAATGCCTAAAATTATTAATTTTTCAAAAGAAAAATTATAATTAAATTCAACTTTAATCTTTTTTGTAATGTGCATACTAATGAATTTATTCATATTATCGGTAGTACATTTTTAATCAATATATTTACATCAGTTATATTCGCAGCACCTTATATGAGTTATAAAATTTACTCTATGTAGGCAATCTACGTAGGCAAGTGGTGAAGACGTTGGACTGTAAACCTTGTGGACCAGAGTTCGATCCCCATCGGAGAAGTTTTTTTCGCATTTTTAATTTATTTCTTATTTTAATATATACAAATATTCAAATGATAATACATAATCAATATCTAATAAACCTTATAAATAATTATATATACGCGTTTAAATAACAGCCTTATTTTTTTAATTTACTGAATATGATTAAATTTCACTGATTCAAGTAGTGAAAATTTATTTCACTATTTCAAATAGTGAATATTCACTGTTTTTTAGTTGCTGAGTTATCACTATTCAAAATAGTGAATATTCACTGTTCTACAGTGAATTTTTACTATTTTATAATAAGAGAGTATGTATTCTTATGTATTCACTGTTGCAAAATACTACAGTGCCTAATACAAAGCTTGAAAGTCTGCGCATCTAGTTGGCCATAAAATACAAACATAATCATACATTTGAATATAACAATTTCTTTTTCGGTTCTTTGCAAGATAGCACAATGCAATTAAGTTGTTATGCCTCGAACGCTTGCCATATGAATTCAAGTGATTATGCTATCTCTCTATATTATTAAAAAGTTGCGCCACCGCCGTCGCCGATTCTGAAATTAGCCCCCCCTCGTTGAGCTCCCCCCCCCCCCCCTCATTGAGCCTTATATATATAATAGATTAGGATCACCCTGTATATATCCGAAATACGGTTACTCAGTACATATCCTATTATCAAATTACAGACAACATGTATATGTTCTAATTAGAGGCACTCTGTATATTGCTGGGCACCAAGAGAAAATACTTATCTTACCCGTTACATCTTGTACGTTACAATTAGAAAAGTTATATCTTCTTTGAGGTAATTTCTTACAATTACTTTGAAGTCACACAATTATTATATCATAGTTTAAATTATAACTTTGAATAATTTTTAGTATTGGTTCAACGATTTATGTAAAATCATCATTGCTATGATGGTGAAACTATGGTTTCAAATTATTTTATAATAGTTTGTTCGTATCTAATAGAGCCTCCTGATGATATAATACGTAACTAAATTTATAAATTCACAAGTCATTTTTGTATAATAAACGGGGATTGGCGCACGAAGCGCGCAGGGGGAAGTAGCCTTCCTAATATGTAATAAAATTATGTTATTTTACGGTGTTTACTTAATTAACTATTTAAGAACATAATACCTTTTGATATTCCATATATAAATGTAAAAAGATATCAGGCTTAAGTCGTTATGTTTAATGTAATTTTGATATTGTGACTTACGTTGTTATGCCACGAACAAGTGGACTTAAGTCTTTATGCCTCGAACAATCCGCAAAAAGTGGACTTAAATTGTTATGCCGTGAACAAAATCAAGAAAATGAACTTAAGTCATTATGCACAAAGCTGGTATCAACAATAGATTATGTTTTATTACTTTCTGCAAGTATTTCGTGAAAGAGGGTCAATTAAACGTACGAATTCCATGAAAAACTCAATTTTCGAAAAAATGGAGTTGAGTAGTTATGCCTTGGAGCCACAGAACTATAATTATATTATATATTTATTTTTTTCTTTTATTTTTGGAACCTAAATATGGTGGCTAAAATCAAATTTTCCTAAAAACTTACTTAAAGTTTTCACGAAATAGATTATCATACATTTTGAATAAAACGTTGTATAAATGGTGAGCATTTGAAGAAAAGCCTTTTGCGGAAATTTACAAAAATTGTAAACGAAACTCTGTATAAATTGTTATAAAGGATTTAAGACTGGCTTGCTCACTAATTTTTAAAAATAGTAGAACATTATGCAACAAGAAAATAAAGTCGACTTTATTCTCGTGATGCATATAGAACTTTATTTCCGACTTACCTATGCCACTTTATTGATTTGAAGAGTGGGACCCACGGAAAGAGAAAGAAATAGTTCAAAATTGAAAAAGAGAGATGAAAGCCACATGAACTGAACTTGACTTACAAATGTGAGAATAAAGTAAAAGAGAAAATAATACGTCGCTTTCGTCCCGCTTTTCAGGTCAAAGCAAAGTGGCATTTAAAGTTAAGCCGAGAATAAAATAAATATTTTCATACATTTTACATAATTATTGTTTTTATTGCTAAGATCACAGATGATAATGCAAAACCAAAAGACTGCCAGGTGCTGCCAAACAGTATTAATAAAAAGGTATTATGAAAATAAAGCACGAGTTTGAATCGAAAAATCATACTTTAATACTTACTATGTTTATATTATGCAAAACAAATATCTCACGATACTGTGTCAAAATTATATTAAGGTGATGTGAAAGGGTGGCAACACGAAATGCTTATGAACATGGAAAATATTTAACCGCTTGAGGGCCGAACAGAATGATTAAAATAATGCCGTGATTAATCCTGAGTATGTGACGAATTCTCAACACTGATTGCAGTACGTAAAATTTGTGTCTTTTAAAAGTGCATTATATTTTGTTTATATTTAAAGTAGAAATGTAGGCAAATGTGTACTATTAGTTTACTAATAAAGAGAAATATAATGGACAAAGTGAAGTAGCGCAATACTAGGGAACCACACCGCAGCAGTTGGCACATTTACCCTATTATCTGGTTAAATTTTCAAGAGACTCAGTTATGATTAGTATTTCAGAAAATGGTTTGAAAAGTACCCTTTCACCTCCCCTTGACCAAGATAATATACATTTATGATGTTTGTATATTTACCTATAAATCAACGGGCGCGGTAGTGCCACGATGGCACATATACGAAGCCTCAGGTCCGCACCTCGGACCTTTATACTTTGAAATCATATATTATACTTAGATAAATTAAAAATTATTCCATGAGATATTTGTTTTCATGTCTTCATATATAATATGTGTTCGTTAGTGGAATGTATGAATATGGAATTGATAAATCTAATAAAAAATGATGTTAGATAGAATGGTTGAAAAATGAGTTAATCTCTAAATTTATAATATTTACAGTCTGATGATGAATTACTGCTTGAGTCTGATAAGAATAAAAAATTGGAGGTACTGCGTAGTATAAATTGAAATTTGTGAATAAGGGGTTATGCCTACTTCGGAGGCACAAAAAAGTAAAACTTTGAAAATTTCTTTTTTCTTTATGCAAAAATATAAATTATTTTGTTTGGAACATTTTTATTATTTAAAATAGTAACATTTAAAGAATATTCAGTAAATAAGTCATTGTGTGTAAATATTTATTTATACATAAGTTACAACTTATGTTAGAGAAAAAGTTTGTAAAAAGGAATTTTAATGAATTTTGCGAGAAAAAAATTGATAATCAAAAATGTATTTTTAAGTAAAAAGAGTTATAATTGTAAAAATAATTTTTTGAAAAAAGAAATTGGACATTATTTTCACTTTTTTAACAAACACACTATGTAGAGTTTTAGAATACTTCGATATAATCTGATGCGCGTACAAAACAAATATACATTTTTATAATAACTATACTTTAAAATGTTTTAAACAAATTTCAGTATAGCCTTACCTTAAAGTTAATATTTTAATTTCAACCAAAAAATGGGTTATTTTCGATTACAAAATGTAAAGTATGCATTTAAATAAAAGTCATTAACTTAGAACTAGCTTTTTTATACAGAAATGAAGGACACCCTATTACAAAAAGATTGGTACAAAACTTTTTGAGCTACCTTAGCTTATTTGACTAAAAACTTTCTTTTGAAAAAGGCAGATTTAAAGATTCAAAAACCAATTACACATTTGTGAAAATGTTTCAAATAAGTACCTGTAAGTTCACCATGAACTTTAATCAATTGTCTTGAAACTTTGAGAGAAAAAGTCGATTTTTTAAATTTATATCGAGGTATAACTCCTTAAAGTATTAATATAATTACAAAATATTAATGTTTTTATTATATTTATACTTTGTGTAGCAACATTTTCAGAAAGTAGTGGATGAACTTATCAGTGAACCTGTATTTCCTTGTGATGAAGTAGATTCAGTTGAAAGTGTAGAGCCGCCGAAAATAAAAAGGAGAAAGATCGAGAAATCACAGAGCATTGATAAACCGAGAGCCGCAAACGCCATTGCACACATAGACGTAAGTCCTACATTTATTTGGAGGAGTACCTCGGTATAGATGCCTATATGTAGCTTTTATAGCTATATATTTGGGATAATTATTGTATAAAACTAAATTGATTGATTTAATAATTTAATCTAATAATTTAATAAAAAACATGGGTTGTTTGTGCACACTGGCAGAGGGTATTTAGTCATATTGAGAGAAATATTTGTTTTCTTATTGGGATTAGGAAGTTTCATTCTGAAAATATTTAAATATGTTTGTAATTTAATACAAAAAATTGAATACAACATATATGACACTATACAGTCAATTAAAGTGTCGTTTTCTGGCTAGTAAAGAAAAAATAAATCTTAATAAAATGGCGACTAAAAAGCAGCAAATATTTAAAAATATCAGTTATTTGATCCAAACTGAGATATTTTTTTTAAACGAGAGTTTTTAAAAAGTTAGATAATTTTCCATCAGGGTTGCTTAAAATTTTCTAATAGCTTAATATGATGTTTTTAAAGCTCTTCTGCCTCAGCCTAGTGATGTTGCGTTATACTTCTCTTGAGTGAGGTCCTCCAGTAACTTTAAAAAAATCTGTGCATTTTGTCCGATAAGATAAAAATATCGTTTATTTTTATTGTCATAATTAAAGAACACAAACATTTTTTAACACTTTTCATGATTATTTCTCGTTAAGTTATCGAACAAAATGCATATTTTAGCGATATTTTAACAATAACCTAATATTTGAGCAATGAAAATATTAAAAGTACACATTTTAATACTAATAACTGATAAAATATTTAACTTCAGTATACTCTAAAGAAAATATCGTGTTTCTTTTATATAGACTTACAAAATATTGTTGTATTTAAAAGACGTTTAGTCAAGTATTAGAGCTTCAAAGAATAATAAGCAAAATACCTTACTGCCTAGTCCTCTTAACTCGTGTATGAAATAAATTTAGACTATTTAACCAAAGTTAAATATAGTACATTATGCATCAAGGGAGTAAAGTGGAAAATGTACGCACTGTGTGACGTTGCCGACCGAGCGAAGCGAGGTCGGCATTTCACACAGTGCATGCTTGCCTTCTGTACTCCAGAGGTGCGTATACTACTTTTCACCACACCCCCGTAAAGAAATGACTGTACGCATCTCAGCAGGCCGTACAGTACCGCATGGACTGCCTAGGGAATAAAGTGACTTGCGCATGCGCGATGCGCCTTTTTCCGCTCTCGACTGCGTCTCGAGCGGTAAAACAGCGCGTCGCGCGTACACAAGTCACTTTACTTCTAGGCAGAGCATGGGGTACTGTACGGCCTGCTGAGATGCGTACAGTCATTTCTTTACGGGGGTGTGGTGAAAAGTAGTATACGCACCTCTGGAGTACAGTAGGCAAGCATGCACTGTGTGAAATGCCGACCTCGCTTCGCTCGGTCGGCAACGTCACACAGTGCGTACATTGCCCACTTTACTCCCTTGATGCATAATGTACTATTTCACCACACCCCCGTAAAGAAATGACTGTACGCATCTCAGCAGGCCGTACAGTACCCCATGCTCTGCCTAGAAGTAAAGTGACTTGTGTACGCGCGACGCGCTGTTTTACCGCTCGAGACGCAGTCGAGAGCGGAAAAAGGCGCATCGCGCATGCGCAAGTCACTTTATTCCCTAGGCAGTCCATGCGGTACTGTACGGCCTGCTGAGAGGGCGTACAGTCAACACTTTACGCGCAGTGTGGTGAAAAATCAATTAATATGATTATTATTTTATGAATTTTATTGCAGGAAAAGAATGTCTCTGAAACATCGCTTACAAAAACTACTACTAAAGGCGATGATTCTAAAATTATGACACAAATTAAAAAATTGAAAGATAAAATTAACGAATTAGAAGATAACAATAAGAAATTACTTAAAAGAGAGTCTGAGTTAAAACAAAAAATAGAAGATAAAGATGCAGAATTGGAGAGATTAAGAAATCCAAATATAAAATTGGAGAATGCTTTAGTCGAAAGAATTGAAGAGCAGAATAGTAAGTAACAGTAACGCATTACGACTTATTTATTACCATTGAGACA
The DNA here is from genome assembly GCA_949152435.1 of Gastracanthus pulcherrimus. Lineage (NCBI taxonomy): Eukaryota > Metazoa > Arthropoda > Insecta > Hymenoptera > Pteromalidae > Gastracanthus > Gastracanthus pulcherrimus. The sequence continues at coordinate 170,290,731 of OX424572.1, read as the reverse complement.
AAAAATTTTTTAAACGTTAAATTGTTTCTAATATAATTATTGTATATAACTACTATTAACTGATTGCGTATTTGATATTAATTTTCTAGTTCCATTTTGATAAAACTGGTAACTCTGAAAAGTTTGTTAAGAATATAAGCACACATACATCAAAATGGATACACACACATACACACACGCACGCACACACACATATTCACTGGCTCATAAATAGGCCTACACCATTTACACTCATACACATTCACACGCACACCTGTCTACACAGATATACATTCTAAATGGAATGCACCGACAACAGCGACCATTTTCAACAAAAACCGATAACATAAACGATTGATTACTAGGACAAATGAAAAGAGGGCGAACACTAACCAGATTATTTCAACTTACATTAAAATTAATTTGTGTTTTTTCATCATAGTCCATTGTTGTCTTAACATTCACGAGGTCATTTATTATCTAAACTCAATTTTCAGCCGTTAACGTAGCATTTAAAATCCGATATTCCATTTAGACTAATGAAAAATAATACAGTTTTTCTCAAATTTCTCACAATTAAGAAAAGTAGAGTTATCTTGTTTTGTTCGCTCACTCTTCAAATTAGTTGAGAAATAATTCTTAACCCAGTCTATATTTTACTTGTTAGTTCTAACCACGTTTAGCATTTATAAATGAAAAATAAAAAATTATACACATTCAGACATGCTGGGAAACATTACACATTCAAAGGACAGAGTTGATTATGGAGAAAATTTTGTACCCATTGGAACTCGTCGGGAAAGTGACAACATTGCAAGGGTAATTACAGTTTTTTATTAAACAATTATTAAGGTGTCTCCATACTGTTTCTGCATCTAATAAAAGCTTTAAGTAGACGCCGAAAGGACTTCGAATAAACACGAAGTGTAAAAAATTACGGCAAACTAGAGAAAATTTTTTTTAATTGCGCTGTTTTACTCGACTAGTGAAAGTATAAGAAAGATCCTTTAAATGCACGATTTTCGCGTTTTTTCATACCTGTATAGCGGGCGTAAAACGTGGTCGTTTTCCAACTGTGGGTGAAAAGACTTTTTTTGACCTTGTGTGATTGCAGTACTGAAACCAGACACGGGCAAAAAGAAATCTATTTTTCACCCTTAGTGCACAATATACCGTAACAGCTGACCCAGTTATTAATCATTTTCTTACATAAAATGTAACCTTAAACTTGTTGTTGCAAAAATATTTTGTAGACATCAGAAATAATTATTTACTATTTAGAAATGTGTGTTCAAAGTCCAATAAGTTTAAGTGACATTTGTTTTTACGAAGCCTAAATCAGGAATTTCTATCAATAAGTGGGTCCGTGACGGTCTGTACTTATTGTAAAAAATATTTTTATAGATACATATAGGACGAGGCGAATGGATAACTGAGAGATCATATAATACGGTCATAAATAAAGCCCAGTGTCCTCGTGCATGCGCTGAGAGCATTCTTACAAGCGTGTTTGATGAGGAAGTTTTAGCTACAAGTACTATAAGTGGTTCTGATAGTAACAAAAAAGGACCAATAAGAAGAAGGTTAATAAACTTGATGAAGAACTAGTTGGTGCATATGAAGGTGAATAGAATATATTTACAATTATAATTTTTGAATAAAGAAGAATATATGGTTATGCCCTAATTTCTACTCACGTAGTATTTTTTATGCTCTAGATATTACACTTATATAATAATCATATAAAATGTAATATTCAATAGCTCGAGCATTTCCGAGTTTTGTGCTACCCCCAAATAAATTCATATCCGTAATAAGGTGAACAAAATTATGTGAGTAGAAATGGGGACATGAGGAGAAATTGCGACATTCACCTTACACCTAACAGTTAATAAATTTCATAACTTATCTTTGTCCGAAATCAAATTTTCAAAGTCTTGGAAATATAAAATAAAAAAACTGAATTTTTCTTGGGTGTTTTTTACGATGATATAAACTTTTAACTAGTCTTCATAATTGCTTATTATTATTATTTTTATATTTATATGTATCAGTGCTTAAAGAGTATTATAATGAAAAAATATAAACTAATAAAAATACAAATAGTAAGAACGAGAAGAAGAAGAAGAAGAATAAAACAAAAAGTAGCTTGTATACTGAATTGGCTTTATTCAAGTTTTACGGAGCAAAAAAAATAGCAGAAATTAAAAGACGCAAAGAACTTCAAAATGGCCCAGCGCCCAAGAAGAAATTTACTGAAAAAAATCAAAACGTTTTTGAGACTGATGAAACTAATGAAAAAACTAGCGAGGAAGATCAAATTAGCAATGCTGATAATGATGAATTAGAGACAAATAGTAACGATGGTGAAAGCCCTGAAGATAAAGATAACGTCAATGAACTATTTGATTGGACGCCTACACATTCAGACGCTACTGAAGAGGCTAGCGATGAAAACGAGGATTAAGATGACAACTATCTCATTTTTTTCTAGTTATTACCAATGAGTGGGTGAATTTTAGTTAGTCGAGTAACTTATACCAAATTTTTAACTACTTTTTAATGCATTTTGATTAAACTTTAGTTATTTTACTCCAAACATTCGTTATTTTAATAAAAAAAAAAAAGATATGGGAGCCCATTACAATCAACTGCGAGTGCCAATCCAAATTCCGAAGGGTTTATGGTCTCTCCGTGAGTATATTTTTAAAATGCTGAAACTTTTCAGTGACTGGGTTAAGATTACTCCACATGGCTCAAAGCATATAATAATTATAAAGTTGTTGGTAATTGAATTTTGGGTGGGGTCTTGCACACGTTACTACAGTAGCTAAAGGTTAATTTATTTCGTTATATGCGACTGGAGCTTTATTGTAAGACAAAGTACAAATTAATTGTAATATAAATAATAAGAAAACATTGTGATTTGCTTATGTCAAAAATCCCTGGTAGAAATTAATCCAATTCTGAACCAGTAATCGCTATAAATTAATGTCCGATTACTGGCTCGGAATAAGACTGATATCTAGCAGCGAGATATTACTAAAATGACTGAAGTTCATGTAAGAAACTTTATATGTAAAGAGAGTATTATAAAGTATTTAAATAAACTATAACTTTGATTGATAATGGATTTGGTAATAAGATGATTCTTTAACCCGTATCGCGCAGCTTTCCCTGTAGAGAACGCATCCTTATAGGGATTCGCGCAAAATATCTATAATCGTGTAAAATAGTTTCTAAATCATTTTATGGAAACTTTTATGCAGAGAAAATCTACTCTATTGTAGTATATAAGAAAATGTAACTATCTGCCATAAAATTAAAAATAGGGATGCCATATTGGCAAAGTAATACATTTGGGCGTGTGCCCTGTCGATTTACTCATATAAAATCAAAAAATTCTTGAATATTTTATCGATGGATACTTGCATAATATGCATAAATCTTTAATAGAAACCGATTTATAATTAAGATCAATACGTTAGATAAAACAAGAATAAATCAAGAGAAGGTATTATTGAAAATTATCATTTTAGCCATTTTTGTCTTTAATCATTGGATCTATACAATATTAAAGATTATAAATCATCAAAGAAACGTAAAAAAAGTTTCAACAAAAAATATAAAACATTGTAAAAATAGATTTTTTAGAATGTGTTAAATAAAAATAAATCATACGTTTCGGTTACAATTCTATTTTTTCTTGAAATTTTGTTACATGTTTCTTATATGATTTTAATAAACTTCTCGGATAGGCTGGGAATAATATTTTGTAGATCCAAGTATAAAAAATAAAAATAGATAATAAACCAATTTTCAATAGTGTCACCCCTTAAGAAATATTCAAATATTTTCAACGATTGAAAGAAATTAAAAAAATATATCACGCAAAACCAGATTCTTGACCGCATTAATAAAGACTAAAAATGATTAAATTAATTAAAGTTTAGCATTGAAACCGATAGGAAGAACTCAGACGCATACATTCAAGTAGTATTGAATACAATTAAAATATTTGCAACGATTAAAAACGATTAAAAGTTTCACGTGAATCCGGATTCTTGGTTCGTCTTTTACGCATTGAAAATTATTAAATATATTTTTGGAATTAAATAAGATTAATTCCGATAAAATTGTATTATTTTATGGGGAATCGGTTTGAATCATTCTCAATTAACCTTTTTATTTTTTAATCGATTCCATTGCGTAAATGACGGAACTAGAATCCGGATCTGAGCGGATTCGTATTTAAATACATTTTAATCGGGCGTTTTCATAATAAAGACTAAAAATGATTAAATTAATTAAAGTTTATCTTTGAAACCGATTGGAATTACTAAGACGCATACATTAAAATAGTATTGAATATAATTAAAATATTTGCAACGATTAAAAACGATTAAAAGTTTCACGTGAATCCGGATTCTTGGTTCGTTTTTTACGCATTGAAAATTATTAAATATATTTTAGGAATTAAATAAGATTAAATCCGATATAATTGTATTATTTTATGGGCAATCGGTTTGAATCATTTTCAATTCACCTTTTTATATTTTAATCGTTTCCATTGCGTAAATGACGGAACAAGAATCCGGATCTGAGCGGATTCGTTTTTTTTTAATACTTTTTAATCGGGCGTTTTCAGCAGGGTAGCCGCGGGGTTGCCAGGGCGCATAGAGAATCGTCCCAACAGGTGCAGCGCTGCTTGCGCCGAGGACAGGATCGAGGCGGACGATGGCAGGAGAGAGAAAGGGTTTTACACACCTTGTGATTTGTGCAGCACTATATTAATTATTTTCAGAATATACAAAATATACTGATGGCTGTGTTAGCCGTGAAGAAAACTATTAAGTTCGAGGCGATGCGCCAGAGCTGTGGCGTACGAGCGAGCTGTTGCGTGCAGTTACTATGCGTGCAGCTCGCGAGACTCCGTAGCCGAATGTTACGGAAGCGCCTATGCGCCACCTGCAGGTATATGTGCGTAGTGCCTGTTTTCATGAAAGTACGGAAGGACTTCCGTACGCTTCCGTAGCTCTCGGCTCCAGACGCTGCTTGCATCGATTGTGCTGCCGCTCGCCTGTCGGCAAGAGCGGGCGCATTTCGTGTGGCGGCAACTCCGAGGGTGCCACAATCTTACGCGACAAATTACGTATTGGAGCGCAATTTGTATACGTAATAAAATTACGCTTTAAAATTACGCATTTACGTTCAATAGGGAATTTTTCACGCGCTGTCCGAGATAGGAGGTTCTTCCACTCAGTCGTCGATATATAATACTCGCAATAATTGAGTCTATACTTTAAAAATTGGGGATATATTGTCATGAATTGAGAGTTAACATTCAAACTGTTCAATGTCTACCCTATTAAAAGTAAATACGTCATTTTAATTCGTAATTTTATTACGTGTAAAAATTACGTTCCAAGACGTATTTTGTCGCATAAGATTACATATTTTGTTATGTGACAGATTTGAAGGCTTTGTGACGTATTTTTGTTATGGAATAACCTTTAAAAATTTGATACGTAATAAAATGGTGTCACAAAAATACGTACCAAAGCGTTCGAATTTGTCACGTAACCAAATACTTATTTTTGTTGCGTAATATTGGTACGTAACAAAATTACGAATCAAAATAACGTATTTACTTTCAATAGGGCAAAGTATGTGAGAGAAAAGTTATTAACATTTTCATTGTCACGTACGCGTTTAACACGGAGTCTTATAGAAAATAACAAAAATTAACGTATATTGCGGCAGTGACCGTCAGTTTCTGTGGAAAATTTTTGTAGAAAGTGAAAAATGTTTGACGAACATTTCACTTTCAAAAACTATGAGTAGATACCTATAAGTTTAAAAATAAACTAATTCAACACAAGACAGGTGCATTTAAACTCAAAAATAGAATCAAATCAGCATCTGTATTAAATTTTTTTAAATAAATAGGATGGATACATTTGTTTTATTTCAATGTTTAGTCATAATTTGGTGTTAGTTTATTGATGCGATAATTTAAACAAAGTTCACCTCATTAATAAATAAGAAATTGAATGTAAAAAAAGAGTACATATTTTGACTAGTTCAATGCAGAGAGTACTACCTCAAGAGTCAGGCTTTTGAAAATGTTGGATATGTAGATCTGACATGTAGTATATACATATATTTGAAATCATATTTATGTGTAATAGACATGTCAAACAGTAAATGACAATTTGAAGTTTTAAAATGGAGGCAAATAATAAAGTTATAAATAAATTAAGATGGTTGAATTTCATTAACATTATTATTTTACAATTAATCATCATGAATATATGTACAATTCATTCTCACTTATGTAGACATCATCCACTTTTATAAATTTCTCAACAAACTAATTTCTATAAATTTCATCATGATCTATTATTACTTTTATTTGATGGGTTTGGTTTATCTTCAGATCTCCAAGGTGATCTCACTTTTAAAGATGCTTCCATTTCTTTTTGTTTACGTAATACTTCCTCATTTATTTCTTGATATTTAGCAGAAGTAATGAGAGGATCCCGATCGCTTAAAAGTATTTCATTAGGTTGTTTAGTATCACCTTGAATAGATGAGTGTTTTTTATTATTTCCTTCCAATAGCACATCTTGCACATATTTCAATTTTGGAGGTATTAATGCTGCTGCTGCATATCTGTGTTCTGAATTGAGAAAGTTAAACGTTGAACAAGCTCGATAAACAGGCAATATTTCTGTTAGGATTTTATACTTTTTAAAGAGATCTTTGAGATTTAGTATAAACGGAGCATTATATGGATAATCGTCATCTAATCCAATAACGAGAATATCTAGCTTTGGTTCAAGATTTAAAAGTAGTGAAAATGATTCTTCATTCATGTCTGGTGATGCAGAAATATTCCAACTTAACATAGTTTTTGGAAAAATTATCATTGGCCCAACTGTCCTAACTCCATTATTTAATATAAATCCATGCTAAAGTAAAATAAATATTCTTAATATTTTAGAAGATATAATGTCATTCTTATTACTAATTATATATTTGACTTATTTAATTTCATAAGAGAAACAATTACCTCACTAATATTATCAATCATAAGTCCATAATCATAGTTTTTGTTAAGAATTGTTACAGTTGTCTTACCATCTCCTTCGTATGAATGACAAGTGGATGTTAATTGCAAGCTCCTAAAATTTTTAATCAAGTATAAGAAAAATGTCATTTATTGAAATGATTTAAAATGTTAAATCACCTTTTCAATAAGCTTCCTGATCGTAAAGTTAGCAATTTCTTAAATAAGACAATCATATTTGTAATATATTTATTAAAAAATGGCTATTTAAGCAACTGCAAATTTTAAAATGTTTAGTTTTAAATCAATTATTTAAATTTAAATTATTATGCATACTAAAAATTATGTGCAAGATATTATAGGTTAGATTAGAGACTAAAATAACACATGCCAGCTGATTGAGTTGATGACCTTACTGCATCGAGCATGAGCGACGTAAGATCTGTCCGCAGGCGTGACATCGGCTGAGAGTACCTATAGTATAAGCTGAGTACACCTTGACCACAGCGCCGCCTCATGGCGAGAAAACCGAACCACAGTGGTGAAAGAATTCAACGTTTTTATATGGGCAAATATAGATAATTTATTTTACATAATAAATAAAAAAATTGCTGTAGCTGTGTCTACAACCACGCTCTTAGGTAAGCACTGGGGTGCGCACTCGAGGGAGGGTGTATTTATGATGCCAATAAAGACTTATCATAAATCGTCACTATTACCACCCTGCAGCGAAATATTCTTGTTTATTTGCTAGTTTTGAATCGATCAAACGTAACCTCAATCCTTAACTAAATCCCGGCTGATATGATAATACGCACTTGGGTGCGTACTTGAGGGTGCACCTATGATGGCAATTAAAACTTACCATAAATAGTCACTTATATATAACAAAATATGATTACTGTATTTATTTATAATAGTATCTTTAAAGTTTTTTGATTTTTTTTGTAAATTGTATTAAAAGAATAATTTAATGAAAGGTACTAATGGAGTGGTATATGATAGTTAAATTTGTAAATTCAATAACTTATGATATAATTTAAGACATAGTAGAGCTTTAGTAAATGTATAACATGTTAATTTAAAAAAACATTTGTTTTAGCTTTTTGCTATTATAAAAAGAGAAAAAGGTTTTCAAAACATAGCTGTTAAATACTGTATTCAAATAATATAATAATATCTATAATAAACTTCACTGCAATAGAACGAAAAGGTTGATGTGCAATGCAAGTAGTATGATCTTGAATGAAAGTGTATACGCAAAGGTTATTTATTAAAGTTATTATAAAGTTTTATTTCTGAATAAAAGTATGATGCCCCTTTGCTAAATCATATTAATTATTCCATGTAAATAATATGCACATGATTTGAATTGAAAATACAGCAGTAAATATTTTAAGCTATGATCTGAAAATAAATAAGTACTTTGATATCTGTATGAAGTATTAGTTATATTTGAATTGGTTAAGTGGATTTTGATTACAGAATTAATAATAATAAAAAAAATACCACATATTATTTATTTAAATAATATAAGACCGATTTCATCTCAAATCATGCAGGCCGACAGCACCTATCTCTCCGAATCAGCTCAAATTATAGTATATTATTCTACTCGGAAAATAAGCGTATACGTATTTTTTTCTTTTTCGATAGCATCAAAATTGCATGTGTTATGCTTTTTTCAAAAATGACTCCTCAAATTTCGTTTCTCAAAAATCGAAAACATTTTTCTTTTTAAATCGTTCTAATTCGTCTTTTTATGGATTTTTGAAAATAATTCTGTACATATTCGATGCTGTTGGTGATACTCTTTCGATCTGCCAAGTTCAAAAATCTTTTTACAAAAAATCAAAGATGATATGGCATTTTTTATAAACAATGAAAAATGCTTTTTTCTCAAAAAAGCCATCATTTTTTTGACTCAATTTTTTTTATAGATAGCTAGTCTCAATACCTATATGGTCATATACATGACATTTGGAATATTTTTGTTTTTTAAGAGATATAAACGAAATAAGAAAAAAAATTTATGTACCCCTAAGTATAATGATTATACGTATATAGCAGAGCAAGAATCTGTACATTAGGCGAATACGTGTACGATTATTTATATATGTGTGTGTGTACACCATAGAGGAGTATAACGCATGGTACTAGAATTCTCCGCAAGGTGGCTAAAACTCATCTTTTGCTATCACGTAGATAATGTCAGTTATTTTAGCTTATTTAAGGAACCCGGTCTAGTTATCTTAATATATATAGTATTACTTGTATATACTAAGATTTCTCTTGAATTATGGCTGAAATTTATTCAACAAAGAGGCGCAAGTGTCTAAACTTTTTTGGATCACACAAAAAAACGTATATGATGCAACTGTTAAATTTAGAAAATTGGAGAATTTAGCAGAACTTCTTCGACAAAGTTTTCCTAACAAAGCAGTGCAGAGTTCGGATTATGTATGCTTCAATTGTTATGAACGCGTTAAAAATATTGAACCAAAGGAAATAATTGATGCGATTCATTCAGACAATTATACTGACTTGGACAGTGATACTGAAGACCATGATTTTCGAGCTAGCACCCCAGAGCGGATTGAGCATTTAAACGAAAGCTTAATTTCAAGTTCTTTTGGTAATGTTTCGCCACTTAAAAGGAAGAGAGGTATTGATGATTCATCTGTACAAAGATACATTATTAGAAAAAAATCAGAACTAGTATCTTCATTCTCATCTGCAACTAGCTCAAAATTGCCAGAAGCATACAATGTTTGCATTGATGAATCACATGATGATTTGACTAAATGCTTCTGCAATGAATGGCTCAATAACTTGCGAGTAGCGCTTGAAAATTGTGACAGTATCAATGAGAAAATTAGAATTTTAACGTTGCTTCCTTCGTCATTAACAAAATCTAGTATTTTATCAATATTTCCCGAAGTAACTGTTTATATGATTGACAAAGCAAGAATGCTTGTCACAACTAAGGGAATATATTCTGAACCTGACGCGTATACTGGTCATCCATTGGACGAAAAGTCTACAAAAATTGCCATGGAATATTTTCTAAACGATGACTTTAACTGTACACGTCAAAGCCCTAATAAATGTGATGTTGTGACTGTCCAACAAAATGGAAAAAAAGAAAAAAAAATAAAACGTTATTTGACACGCAGTTTAAAAGAGGCGTATAAACTATTCAAACAAGAAAACCCAGACATAAAAATCGGTATAACAAAGTTTTATACATTAAAACCAAAGTTTGTTATGTTGAGCCCGTCGAAGGAAGTGTGTCTGTGCATTTACTGTACAAATTTTGATTTATACGTTAATAGTCTAAATAATTTCCTAGGAGGCAAACATTCAGACCTCGATAGAGTTTGTTCTACACTTTTATCGGCAATTGTTTGCTCCAATTTGTCCGATAATTGTCTTTTTCAAGAATGTACTTTATGCCCAGGTTCTGAAAATATCAACCTAAGTTTGTTTGGATTAGAGACAACTAATGAACATGAGGAAATTGTTTTTGCTATGTGGGAAAATGGCCATCTTGTGAAGAAAAGATTAACAATCTCCAATTTTTTTAGCGATCTTTCTTCTTGGACAGTCAAAACAAGCGTTCATTTAAATATTAAAAATATACAAAGAAAAGATATAAAAGAAGAGAAAGAAATAGCTGCAGCTAACTCAGGTCATCTAGTACTGCATGGTGATTTTGCTGAAAATTGAGCAGTGATTCACAGTAACCCTATTCAAGGTACTCACTGGGTTAATCAACATGTCTCTATTTTCACAGCAGTTTGTTATCAAGGAAAACTAACAAAAACTTTTGCTGTCATCAGTGATGATTGAAAACACGATTCTGCCCATGCCTTGTTAGCAATGGAAAAAATAATTGATTCGATGAAAAAGGATTCAACCGATTTAATAGATCAAATATCGATTATAACAGATGGAGCAGCAAGCCACTTTAAAAATCGATTTCAATTGTATGAAATTAAAAATGCTTCCATCAATAAAAAATGGTTGTTTTCAGCTACAGGTCACGGGAAGGGTGCATGTGATGGTGTTGGCGGACTAGTCAAACACTATGCAACTAGACATAATCTTCAGAACAGTCATATTAAATCAATACAAGATGTCAATGCTTTTGTAACAAAAGTTCAATCTTATACTAATAATATTAAACTAATCTTACTACCAAAAGAAGATATTGAAGTTTTTAGACAAAATAAAATAAAATAGTGGCTTAAGGCTCCTAAATATAACGGCATTCAGAAAACCCATGTATGGAAAGTAAATGTAGGTAAAAAGAAAAAATCTTATACAGGTCGAACTGCTCTTCATTCTTTAACAAAATTGTTAAATAAAGAGAAACAGAAGAAGAAGAAAAAAAGCAACTCAAAGAATCGTGTTAGCAGGAAAGTTAGAAAAAGCAATAAAATGTCTAAAAATCATAAAAAAGGGAAAAATACATAGGATTTTTTCTTGCACGACAGTGCTATGGGGGAACATAAAATTTTTTTCTTATTTCGTTTATATCTCTTAAAAAGCAAAAATATTCCAAATGTCATGTATATGACCATATAGGTATTGAGACTAGCTATCTATAAAAAAAAATTGAGTAAAAAAAAAGATGCCTTTTTTGAGAAAAAAGCATTTTTCATTGTTTATAAAAAATGCCATATCATCCTTGATTTTTTATAAAAAAATGTTTGAACTTGGCAGATCGAAAGAGTATCACCAACAGCATCGAATATGTACAGAATTATTTTCAAATATCCATTAAAAGACGAATTAGAACGATTTAAAAAGAAAAAAGTTTTCGATTTTTAAGAAACGAAATTTGAGGAGTCATTTTTGAAAAAAGCATAACACATGCAATTTTGATGCTATCGAAAAATAAAAAAATACGTATACGCTTATTTTCCGAGTAGAATAATATACTATAATTTGAGATGATTCGGAGAGATAGGCGCTGTCGGCCTGCATGATTTGAGATGAAATCGGTCATAAGCAGTGTAAAGTCTGTTGAATTGAATTCCATAGTAGTTTGAAAAACTGAAATAGAATATATAATTTTTTTTAAGAACAAAATTAGAAAAGCATTGCAATAGAAGTCAAAAGAACAATAAAAGTGACTATAAATATGTAAATGAAAGATTAATCATATTTATAATTTATGGAAATAATAATGGTTGTATTAAAACTGCAAATGGCCAAACTAATCATAAAATATCAAAGTGTATTACGATTGATATAATGTATATTTTTTATAACCTATATATATGAGCAACAAATTAAAGGGAATAAATTTCAATAAGTAATAAATTGGAATATGTATTTATAAAACTGTTATTAACAGTTAGTTTATAAAACTAAGAATTTGAATTTGGTTTTATTAGTAACGTTTCTTATGGTATACGTATTTAAGTCTATAAATAATTTATTGTTATGAACTACTTTGTGAAAAAATAGAAAAATAATTCTGTAATATACACGTGATAATTATATAAATGATGATTGTATTTTAAGCATCATAAATGTTCTGATTAGGTTTTTCTGGGTTTTCCCTAATCTATACAACAAATGTTGGACCATATGTAATTCCCCAGAGAAAGTACAAGGAAGGATGATTGTCTAGTCTATAATATATAAGTTGATATTGATCAAATATAATTGTTATATAAAATCTGTACATAAATTGTATGTGTATACAAAACAGATAATATAAAGGCACATTATTAGTTTTTCAGTTTAATTGTTAGTCGATTAATTTTTGAGAGGGCGTGTGGGAATATCGCTATGCTTTAGCATACGTATGTGTGTAACTGTAGTTATACGCTACTACATGCTTATACAAACATGAATCGACTTACTAAGAAATGTCCCAAAGACATAAACTGAAATGCGAGATAAGGTAAAAGCACCAGTACCTGGACAAATCAAAAATTGGGACCTATAGTGGGACACGGACGAAAAATGACTGTTTTCATAAAAAATACAGTCATAAATCGTTATAGTAAAATTTTTTATCTATTGTCTAGGGTATCAACTATTCAAATAAACATGAATTATTCCAACTCTGCGGCAGAAATTATATTCAAAGCTTTTACCAAAAATCTGTTCTGAGCAGGATCCGAGAGTAACGATGGACGCTACTGAATCGTGCAGATTTGACTGAATTCTGAGGATTGAGTTTTGCATTCAAAAGAAATATTTTACTCTACCAGATCAAGTTAATGTTTTTATCAATAGATGACACGCTCACGAATACGATTAAAGTTGTATTTAGTGAAAACAATAATTATTTTCTGTACAATTCGGTGTCCTAGTTCTGGTTCCATAGTTTTGCGAGGGAGCAGTAGTGGGACACTCAAAATATACAAATTATAATTAGATTCAGTGATTGAAAACTACTTTAGAGCTTACTAAACAAGATATTAAATAACAATCAATAATGTCAACTGGAATGAATTTCGGAAATAGTGGATTTTGGAAATCTATAACTTTAGTTTGGGAGGTGTAATCCTATAACCTCAAAAAGTGGGGTTACAAGTCTCTGTTTATCAATTTTTGTGATTTTTAATTTGCCGATTCTTACCAAACTACAAAAGCATGTAAATCAATTAGTATTATCGAATGAATTGAGAAAATGAGCTTATTTCTATTTGTTTGCAGAATGGTAACGAATAAAGCTACTTAATAACTGTCCCAGTATTGGTGCCAATTGTTTGTCCCAGTACTGGGTCAACTCGAAACATCGTGCCCCACTACTGCAGCCAGGAACTATTTTATTAAAACCACTATTTATTCGCATAGAGAAGGTTTAAAAAAAACATTTTTTTTTCAATCGATAAGAAATCTCCCGAGAACAACAACATTTTGTATTTTGTAGCCCCACGCTCCCCCGCTCGGTCTGGAGCAGCACGCGCTACAGGACTCGTACAGTAACCTCGCGAGTGCTACTGTAGCTCCGAAACAAGAGACTGTCCTAGTTCCTTTTTTCTTTCCGAGTTGCAACGAATGGCTGAGCAGTGACGCCAGAACTGTGGCGCGAGATAACACGATGCATGTGGCTGCTCTCGTGTGCTGCTAGGCTGGATCTGGAGGAAGGGGCGCGCGGTCCGCGCGACTAGTAGAGCACTCGCGGCTCTAGACGCTGCTTCCTCGGATGGTGCTGCCGCCCTGCTGTCGCCAATGGCAGTCGCTCTTCTTGAGGCGGCAAACCCGAAGGTGCCACACACTCGACGTGGAAAATAGCTGATTCAAACGATTTGAATTTCTTGACATACTATGATGAGGCTTATTCTGTCGTTTGGTGGCGTTAGTGTAACACATGGGTCAAAGCATTGTGAGTATATTTATATATGCGTATGCGCGAGCATCCACAAACATATACAGATATTCTCGCAATGCTTTGGCCCACGCGCTCTAAACAAGGATCGGAAAATGCAGCAAAGTGGCAAAACCGGAAGTGCCCAGTATTGGTTAATACAAAAATTCAAACAAAAATTAACCCTCACATTACGTTAACTAGGCATTTTTTATCAAATTTGTATAATTTTTTAATACATTCAAAGAGTTTAGTTAATGTTCTTAAGTAAAGTGGCAAACCCGGAAGTCTACTTATGCCGATCACTGCCTGGAAGATCACTAATTAACTCACGTGTCATACTAGCGCCACCAAACGACAGAATACCCTTCATTTCATTCGATCGAATGCATGTTTTAGCTAACCTCTGTAAAGTGTAATGTAATAATACATCACGTGTTATTCGCCATTTATACGCGTAAATATTCAAAACAATACGCATTTATTTCGAAAATATTCAAAAATATATAAGCACTCGATTTTCGAACAGGCTCAGAGACAAATATTCAATTTTACAAACTGTGTCGGAAAGGCAAAGAAAATGCGCTCACTAAAAAACAAAGAACCTCTGTTTTACGCGGTATTGGGGGTTCCGACTTCAAGTGCTTTTCCGGGAAGAAAAGCGTGTCGCTTGCACGACAACAACCTGTGGCTGGAAGCAGCCTCTATACTACATACACAAAAAGAGACCGGAAGAGGAGAGGGACTCAACAGGGCTACAATGAATTTCTACTTATTACGCGCTAATATCAAAATACAAATAAACGTTATATTCGTTCTCTCTCGTTCCGTTAGTTTTCCCCGAAAACGGTTATACATTTTAATATATTTTGTACGTGCCTAAAACGTAGCAAATAAGCGTATAAATTATTTTAGTAGTCACTCGAAAAAGCGATTGTAAAATGAGAATTAGACACTCGATAGAATATTATTTTTTCGAGCGGAAAACCGAGAAGCGCCATAAATAATGTGCCCAGCTAAGAAGCCCGAAGGATCGAGAAAAAACTCATACGTGCTCGGCTCTCCTTCTCAACATCACCGCCCTCATGAAGGGGAAAGCTGAGTAGCATCATCGACAGCTCTCCAGCAGTTAGTCAGAGTTCGACAACCGATAGCGACATTCTTATATTCTTTTACTTTGTAATTTTAAATAATAGCATATATATAAAACTTAAACCAACTTTTTTATTATTTATTTTACCTTTCCGCGTGTTGAGACAGCATTTTAATTCTCGTTTGATAATTTAAACTACTTGCGTGTCACGTTTGCGTATTAAAAGTAAATTTCGGTCATATAAACTTATAGAGAAATTCACGACGTCACATCTCATTGTAGGCCAGGAGAATTACGACAAAATCTTTCAAATATGGCTCTAACGTGACGTAACTTAGATAACTATTGGAATCGCTCGGGAATGGTATACCTATTGAAAATATCGTGGTGATCCAGCTTGAAAAGGTGTGCTATTTGCATAAACAACGAAAAAGTGAAAAAAAAATGCATTTTCTCCCGGAAACAATCGCATATACCTCGGTAAGTATGCATTTTAGAGAAAAAATGTATACTTATAAATTTGTTCGTTATGAAATTTTCTACAAGATAGAGTTGGTTGGATATCCGTAGATTTGAAATGTTCGCTGCAAAATGCTCGAAAGTGCAAAAAAAGTAGGTAAAAAACAAGGTAATTTTAAATTATTTATTTAACAATGAAAAAGTAACCCAATCACGCCATAAATTTAGACAAAAGTACTTGACTGCAATACAAAACGAGAGCTGCAAGGCCGATTAAGATCGGACTGACAGTTTTTGCATAATGCAATTGTTAACCTACCTGGAAAAAAATACCTTTTTTTTAATTTTGTGCCAGGCTCAAAGTTATGAATATTTTTTTGCGCCCGCGCTTTTACACCTTCTTGGACCCTTAAACTATGGTATACAATTGCTATCTCAACCATTTTTCACTTTTTAATAAATTTTTGAGCGGTTTTAAAAATTTGAAAATTTTGACTTTTAAACAAATAAGCCTGTAAAGCGGGATTTGCGAGTGGGAAAAAAACGGAAAGTATAAGAAAATAGTACTCGGAAAGACGCTTCTTTAAAAACAATCATCCAATTCGGTCCAGTAGATGTTGAGATATTAACTTCCAAAGTCGGGAAGGGTATGCGGCGTAACGGTTAATGATGTAACAATAAATTATATACCAATTGATAAGGTTTTTCGAGATGTTTTCGCATCTGCTTTCAAAAATTACATTGCACAAATTCGGAGGGTGGGGATAGACTGCGAAACTTTAAATCGGCGCGCTCGCTTCAGGATGATATATCACGGCTTCTACTGCACCGATTTTGACGATTTTTTTTAAATTGGGGTAGAAAAACGAGAGGATTTCAATTTTCATAGTTACACTTATCAATTTTGAAAAATAAACAATCGGTGGTCGATTTTCATAATCAAGCATTTTTAAATGTTGCTAAAAATTAGTGCTAATTATAATATCCTTATTGGGCATATATTGTTCATTGTAAATTAGTATTAAATTGAAGAATTAATGCGTAATAATGTTATAAATTAATTTAATTGTTATTTATTGCATATAGTATATTGAATAACAGGAGATAAGGTATAAATAATCGTAAAATATTGACAATTTCATTAAATTTACATAATTTACAGAATTTATTTATAATACAAGTTCATTTATTACATTAATTGGCATACTTTTTTTTTTTTACACGGAATTTCGTCGTCGCTGTCTTTGTTGTCGGAAACGCATTCGTTAGCTGTTAATATGTCTGTATTTACATGGAATTGTACATCATTGTCGCCATCAATATGAAGTTCGCTACTATCTTCTACATCTATATTACTGTCTAATTCATTTTCTTCGCAATTTTTACAAGTTTGACCGTGGTATCCTACGCAATAATCGGAACATTTTAATCCGTGTTTTACACAACTACAAGATTTTGTGCAGCCCTTTGCACATTTACAACTGATGTCTCGTAATATATTGTCAGGAACTAGTAAATCAGTTGCATATGTTGGTTGTAATTTATTATCCCTAACACTCCAACCCCATTGCGTCGAGTCAAACGAATTACCGAGCCATTGTTGAACTTGATAATATGCTCTAAACGTATGCTGTTTTGCAGCTAATTCAGTTGGCGGAAGCATAGCTAAATTAAAAGCTTTCTTCGTAGAGCACCTTTAAAACATAAATATCTTAGATCATTTAATTGTAAATTACTAGATTTCCTGCCCCCATACATAGCTGCAATGATTTTTGTGCCGTCGTTTTCAATTTCTTGTGCAGTTGCATTTGTTTTATTAAAAATTAAAGCTTCTTCAATTAAGCTTGTATTTTTTTCTAATAATTTTATAATTTTAGCTTTTCCTTGTTTGAAAAAAGCAGATGTAGTATTACATCCAGTGAAAGCGTGAATAAAAACAATCAGATTTTTTAAATTTTCGCCGATAAGAGATGTGGAACTGTAAAGCCTTACACCCAAGCAAAAGTAGCAGAAAAATAACTTACACCCAAGCAAAAGTAGCAGAAAAATTGAAAAAATATTATGACAGAACACTTTACGTACAGAATTTTATAATATTATATGATGTTGCGTGATGTCACGATGACGGCACAGAGCGGTCACGACGTGCCGCCGAATCGGACAGCACGCCGCGACTGCACAGTGATGGCACAAATTCGTCACGCCGTGCTCGGCACGGGCTGCTATCTGGGAGCTGTAATGACCAGCCCGTCGGATCCAGAGTGGTAGCGTGGATTCGCGGGCGCGTAATTTGAAATTTTTTGAAATGAATTTAAATATGAATATTATTATATTTTATTTTATTAGTGTGAAAATCAAAGGATTACTCTCAACAGGATAAAAGGATTTTTAAATGAAATAACTCTGTGATTTAGTTTAAATAAGGACTTAGCTTAACCGTCTAAGTCCTTCTGTAAATCCTCTAAATATGTATGTATAGTTAAAGTACAACTTAATGCTTTCGCGTCTGGGGTCGAACTGCCGTTCTCCTCTCCTCTCTGCTGTTTCCAAGCTTCGCAATTTGGTGCCGCTATCCTTATCTCCACCCTTGCTCTCTGGTGATGGCCAATCAGCGAAGGTCAAAGGTTAGCGATCGGGCTTTTCCCTCTTTTCGATCTTGATTTGGGCCTGTGCGTAGGTACGTGCTTTCTCTTTCTTTTTCGCTCTTTGTTCCTCGTCTTTCCACGACCCTTTTTTTATGAGCACACGTGTTTTACGTCGTGCACTTTTGTGTTGCCTTTTGGGCTGATGGAAGGCGATTATATTTCCATGCTGTTCCTTGTGAATTTAAGAAAGGCCTTTTGTGTGCATCCCTACGTTTTCTTCTTTCAAATTTATTTTTCTTCCAGGTGTAATAAGATGGAACTTCAACGTAAAGAAGCGTTCTTGCAAAACTATCTACCTGGCATAATTCAAAAAATGCAAGAAGTGTAGTTTTAGGAGGATGATTTATGATATTCCTCAAGCGATTAGAATCTTTTTGATCGAAGTAGACGCGTTGACCATTTTCTAAATGAACAGCGAGGTGAAAGACTGTTGGAAATCTTTCATGAATAGGGAAACTTAAGATTCTCCATACTGCCTCGGAACTACCGATATATCGACCACTTTCATAAATTTTAACTTCATCTTTTTTATCTTCTATAGCGAATACAGCCTGATCACTGCCTTTGGTGATATATTTACAAACATACTTTATCGATTTAACAGAGTTGCAGTATTCCACATTGATATGAGCTTCAAAAATCCGGGAAAGAACAGGATTGTATGGTACGACCCAGCGGTTATCAATGGTGATGCCATTGATTTCAACAATAAAACCACCATCTTCCGGTTTTCTACGTCGATATTTTGGGTATCCATCATCTCCTGTTTGAGTTTCTTGCAGAAATTCTTTAGGAAATTTTTTGCTGCAACAACCTTCTTTCATGCAAGGCGACCTGTTATTTAAGCTACCGCAAGGTCCGTGGATCATGTTGGCCTTGACGATTTCATAAAGAAGAGGATCTTCGGCTGGGTCTGGTATTTCTGCGCTAATAACATCATCTATCTGATTTGGAGTGAAACGTAGTTTAAGCCACAATAAAATATGTATGTGAGGTAAACCTCGCTTCTGCCATTCAACAGAATACATGTAACATTTCATTTCTCCAAATAATTCACCCTTCGTTAATAATGCTATAAGCGATTTCATTTTCAAGTGGAAGACCCTAGCTATGATATCATGCCGGTAGTAAGACTTTTGGCCATGTAGTAATGCTTCTGTAATGTCGCTCCATCGGGGATTACACGTAAATGTTATAAATAAGTCCGGACGACCAAAATTGCGGACGTACGTCATAGCATCCTGGGCCTTTTCATGCATATACCGTGGTGATCCAGTAAAAGACAATGGAAGCACTACCATCTGACCTAGTTCGGCGACATCGGTATCTTGTCTTCCAATAGCATCTTTTAGGTGCATATAATTGTCTACTCTAAGTTGCGCCTGGTTGTTCCGAATAAAGTTTAATCGTTCTGTTTCAATTTTCGCGTACATATCTACTAAGAATTGATTAAAGAGAGATCGCAATATAGTGAGAAAACGAAAAATGCATATTCGACACATTTCACCCCCTGGGGGTGAAATTCCGAAAAACCCAGAAATTGCTTTTTTCCTGATGTTATTCCAGACTTTTTGCCGCGAGAACCGTCTCGAAATCTCCTTTTCCCGCAGAAATATAGTAAAAAATCGAAAAAACACATTTTAACCCTTTCCATCCCCTGGGGGTGGAATTTCAAAAAACCGTTTCTTAGTGAGCACCTACTATGTGGGTAGAAGGTACTCACAAATTTTCAAGTTAATCGGATGAGTGGTTTTGGCTGGGCATTGATGAATCAATCAGTCAGTCAGTCAGGACAAGTATTTTTATATATAGAAAAAAAAGAAGAAGAAGAAGTAGTTATAAATAAACAAGTAACGAAAAAAGCTGTTTTTTTAAGAAAAATATGGGCAACAAAGAGTTAACTTGGACTATATGTAGTCTATGCGTAACAATAATATCTCTGATTCTTACACTATGCATACTCTATGAATGACAATGATATTTATATTATCTGTATTACTGATAGGACTTGGTTAGAGGGCGTGAGAGTGAATGGTCGTGTGCGCGGCAGCTCAGCCTAAGATTTTCTGTTTTTGCGATATTTTGTGTGTTTTGAGCGAAAAATATAGGAAATATTGATAGGGAAATAGGTAAGGATAATGTGTAGTAGATAGGTGGGAGAAAATTTTGAGTAGGGAAAACATAAACTTGTAAAGAAGGAGCGAGGTAAAAAAATTGAGGTTAGGTGGGTGACGGACGCGTGGTTGACAAAGGAAGAAGATCATGTCGCCGACGGACAAGAAAGCCAATTCCACGAGGACTTTGAGGGAGACGAGAGCTGGTGGAGCACCGGCGGGGAATAAGGGACAAACTACGCTGGACGACAAACTGACGACGAGGAGGGTCGCATTCACGGAAGCTGAAAAGGAATCGAGGAAAGAAAAGGAAAAGATGGAGAGACAAAGGGAAGAGGAGTTCAAAGAAAGGATCCTGGAAGAGGTAAGAAAGATCAGACAGGAAAAGCTAGAAATAGAAAAGGTAAAATTAGATTTGAACGCAGCAAATAGAGAATTGGGTGAACGCATAGAGAGGTTAGAAAAGAAAATGCAGGAGTGGGAGGTGAGAGAAAGGGAATGGGATGAGCGGCAGTCGGTAATGTCAACGCAAAGCGGACTGAGTCTTGCGGAGGCGGCGAGAGGTGGCGACACAGGTTCGTTGTGGAGCCTAAAGAGCGGTAGGACGGGTATGAGTGGTAGAAGCGGCATGTCGCTGTCTGATAGAGAGGTTTTTAAAATGAAAAGGATGGTTTACGAACAGGATAGACTAGAGAGGAAAAATAATATTGTTATAAAAGGAGTAGAACCCGACGAAGGTAACTTAAAGGAATGGATAAAGAATTGGTTGGCAATAAAGCTAGGGGTTAGTGCGAATGTAGAATTTGCGAGGAGAAGTGGACCGGTTTTCATTGCTAGAGTAGGAGAACAGGATAAAAATGAGATTATGAAAATGAAAAGTAAATTGAAAGGATCGAGAATATTTATAGAAAATGATTTAAATGTAGACGACAGAAGGAAGCAAGAGGATATACATAGATGGGTCAAAGAAAAAAGGGCAGAAGGATGGTTAGTGAAGTCAGGGACGGGTAGAGTATTTTTTAAAAATACATGGAAACGGTGGGAAGAAAAAGAGGTTATAGAAGAGGAAATGAAAAAGGATACTGTATCAGGACGCATACCAGTTAGGAATGAAAATAAGAATGAAAGTCAGGGAAATGGAGCAGCACTAAATAGGAAGGATTTAGAATAAACCAGAAATGGAGCAGTAAAGAAATAGCAGAGGTCAATAATGAGGTTAAAGTAAAATTAAGGGAAGAGGGAAATAAGAAACTCATTTTTTGGAATATAGCAGGGGTATGGAATAAAGATAAAGAGGTGTGGGAATTTTTAGAAAAGGGCGACTTTATAAGTTTATCGGAAACGTGGGTGGAGGAAAAAGATAAAGGAAATCTGGAAAAAAGACTATCAAATAACTGGGTTTGGAAAATTATACCAGCTAGGAAGGACGCAAAAAAAGGCAGGGCTAAGGGTGGTTTTATAATAGGGATAAAAAAAGACTGGTTAATTGAAAATAGAGAGGAAACAACAGAAATTGAAGAAGGACTCATAAAAACAGTGATAGGTAATGATACTCAAGAAATGGTTATCTGGTCTGTATACAATTCTGGGAACATTGAAAAATACTATCAGATCTGGGAAAAACAAGAAGAGGACCCAGAAAGCAATATGATTATAGGAGGAGATTTCAACATCAGAATAGGAGAAGAAGGAAGTCTTATAGGTACATTAGGAAACACATTAGAACAAGAAAAGAGGAAAAGTAAGGATAAAACGGCTAACAACGGTAGTAGTAAACTAATAAATTTTTGCGGGGGAGAAGGATGGTCAATATTGAATGGAAACTTTATAGGAGATGAAGGGGGTGAATTTACATATATAGGATCAAGGGGCAGCATGGTGATAGATTATATTATAGTAAACGAAAATGTCAGGAAGAGAGTGGTAAAATTTCAAGTTGTGGAAAGGATAGAATCTGACCATGCACCGATCAGTGTAGTATTAGAAGAAACAGTGGAATCGGCAGTAAGGGAGAAGATAAATAAATTAGAGGAGAGGAAAAATAAAACGGTATATGTATGGAACGATGAAACAATAGAAATTTTTAGGAGTACAACTCAGGAAATAGAGCTAGAAGAAAAAGAAGAGGATTCAACGGAAAAAAGATGGGAAGACACAAAAAAGTAATAGACGAAGCAGTAACTAAAAAAGATATCAAAATAAAAAAATGGGTATTAGGAATTAAAAGGTGGTGGGACCGTAGCTGTTCCAATAAGAAAAGAAAAGTAAAAAAAGCATATCAAAAATGGAGAGAAGGAGAAGAACGTAAAGAAAAATACCTGGAAGAAAGAAAAGAATGGAGGGAACTTTGTAAAACTAAAGAAAAAGAGTGGAAAGATTATGAAGAGGAACAATTAAGATCAATTAAAAATGAAAATGAAGTATGGAGGTTTTTGAATAGGTCAAGGAAAAGAAGAGAGAAGGTTGATAATAACGTGGATGAGAAAAATATATTGTTTTGTGATACTAAATGTTATTAAATTAGTTAAACAAAGTATGGAAGAATGAGTGTGGATAAGATAAAGATGTAAACCAAGTCCATTTCTGGGCCAAAATTGACTGAAATAAAGTTTATATATATGTATTACTGATAGTGTTTCTATTGGAGATATACCTAATTTTATGCGGCGCTATACATTTTATTCTAATTTATTGTAATTTTAATTTTGATCTAATTTTTTTCGATTTTTGAGGTTCTATTTTATATTTATGATAGTTACTTGGCTTTATTATATGTTCGAATGTAATTTATTCTTTTCAGAGTAAGTCTTGCTAATGTTATGAACTAAATATTTATATGATTGTGTTCTTTTGTTTCGATGATAGTTCAAATTTTTATAATATGAATTTTAGTATATTTTTATTTCAATTGTAACATATGTGTATTTATTTTTCAAATACCAAGATGATATTAACATTAATATTCAATAAATCAATGATGAATTTAATAATGTAATAATTTAATAATGAATTTAATAATGTAATGTAGTCTTAATCTGAAAAATATTTGTCACTGCGAACACTTTTGATATTTGATTGAATGGTTGATATGGTCAAGCGTATAAATGATAAGATGATGTATGTTATTTTTTCCAAGAATTTCCTTGAAATATGTTTCAAATTGTACTATGTACCTGTATATAACTATTAATATAGTTCTCCACCCTTGCTCTCTGGTGATGGCCAATCAGCAAAGATCAAAGGTTAGCGATCGGGCTTTTCCCTCTTTTCGATCTTGATTTGGGCCTGCGCGTAGGTACGTGCTTTCTCTCTTTTTTTCGCTCTTCGTTCCTCGTCTTTCCACGACCCTTTTTTATGAGCACACACGTTTTTCGTCGTGCACTTTTCGTGTTGCCTTTTGGGCTTATGGAAGACGATTATATTTCCGTGCTTTTTCTTGTGAATTTATGAAATGCCTTTTGTGTGCATCGAGCGAGACCAGTGCTGTTGGTTTCTTCTTTCTGATTATTCATGGCCTTGTTTGCTTGATCTTTCTTTCTGTTATTTTTTGTATTTCCTGTCCGAGCCTTTGCGCTATCGAGTGATTTATTTGAGTAACGAATTTCTGAAGGTCTATCTACTAAATAATGAATGCTATGTTATTATTTGATCTAACTCTCAGCACTTGCACTACTCTAATAATGCTTTTTCAAACTGTAAAGTTATTATTCAACAATAAACAAACACTAATATTTTATATATATAAAATATTAATGTTTGTTTATTGTTGAATGATAACTTTACAGTTTGTAAAAGCATTGTTAGAGTAGTGCAAGTGCTGAGAGTTATATGAAATAATAAAAGCGACATAGGATCAATTGGCGGTTATATGTATCAAGCTTTTATTCGCATAATGTTTATATTTCTTTAATATTTTTATAGTCCCTAATACAAAACTGTTTATTTGTCATCTGAATGTTTATCTTTAGTCAAAATATTATTTGTTGAAAGATGTAGTTGATAATTGTAGCATAATAATTATATGACATACGGATATTATAGTATTTTTAATGATTTTTTTAAAATTGAATTTGTTTGTACGATGTTAAACATTTAAAAAATATTAAATTATTAATATTATGAGCAAGAATATACGTATATATCCTTCACTTATGATACCTGATGTACTTAAGGTACATAAATAGTTCTTAAACGGTGTATCAAGAATTCAATGCTAAAATAGTGAAATTATTAAAAATAGCTTATTTTGCTAAACTTTAATATTCCACAACTTAGCTTAGAAGCCCCATGGGATTGTAATACTGTACAGAGCTCATTTTTTGTATGGTAGAAGCACCCTCAAAAAGTCTGGATAGGATCCGTGTTCCGCAGAGCTCGGTCCCCCCTTGTGAGTAAAGCTCTGCTGCGACCCTCACGTATGCTCGAAAACATGAGTACCTATTTACACAGTAAGACGGTACACGAGATACTGCAATGGAATACGGGCGGAATGATGTTGTAGAGGCACCCTTATGGATTATTGTTGACATTCTACGAAGTTGGTAATTTCCCCCACTTCTGGCCCTCGTGTGATATCATCATGTCATCCAAACATGAGAACCAAGGAGAAACATCACACCAACACAGTATTGTAGACACACTCTTACACTAAAATAAAACTACAGGCCTTTTTCTAGCAAAAAGTAATTGCCGTAGCAAAATGATTGTGTTTAGTCTGGTAAACACTATGAGAAATACACATAAAAAATCTTTCGTCACCTGCAAATGGTTTGTAAGGAAAATAGGGGAGAGCGGGGCAAGCTTGGCATGCCGGGTCACTTTGGCAGCTAAAATTTTCATATTAAAAATTCATGTTTTAAAATGATCTTTTCCCTACTTAATTCCTCAATCGATAAACTTTTTTTCAATACCCGATATGTTAAAATTGAATTAAAAATAAAAATAATAACTTAGATTGAATATTTTACTTAAAATACGACGCTCGCATCGATATTTCCATCACAAGGTAAACTAAGAAAGAATGTATACACTGACTTACATATGGTCTAATTTGAAAGTTTAATTTTCGAACTTTTAATTCCTTTTTTTTTATTAACCTAACCCAGATAACAGCACATGCCGGGCACGGTGTGCTCATGGCGTGCCGGCACGCGTGACGGCTTTCTGCCGTCAGCGTGCGGTCATGCGTGGTCACCATTTTTGTTTTTTTTTGCGGCAGCATGCGTGCTTGCAAATTGACGGCAACATGCCGACACGCTGTGGCGCAGAAATTCAGATTATCGTGGCAGCATTTTGACGGCATACGGACAGCATGGCGTGCGATTGGGGACATATCGAAAAGCAATAAGTTCGATTATCGGGATTGGAGAAAAATAATGATAAGCATATAATACAATATTACGGCGTGCGCTAACCTAAATTGAAATTTCCCGACAATAATATATATATTAAAAAAAGTTTATTATAAGAAACTATAAAAACCATTTAGAGGGATCTAATTCTTGACAAATGTAAGTTGTAAAAGTTTGCATCAAATTAGATTGTGTCAAAATATTTTTGCCGTCTTAAATGGACAATGATTATTAACAGAATTTAACTCAGGTTTGACCCCTTTATGCTTTGATTTTTCTCTTTCAATAGACTATTATTAATTAATTTTAACTGTTTAATTTTGTGTTTTTAATAATTTTCAGATTCTAAAGATGTACCTACAGTAAGCAAACATCTTGCGAGTGCATACACTAAATTTTCAGGTGAGTTATTCAATATTATAGTTTTCTTTAATCTTCAACTTTATTCAATTTTTTAAGTGATTATATTTTACAATAATTTTCAGATTTTCTACAAGAATAATTATTCAAGGTGCACGTATTTTTTTTTTTTTTTTTTTTAAATGGCATTTCGAACTCGAAAGTTCATCGCCTCATCTACGCAAGCCTTCCACGTTTCCCTATTTTGTGCCAACCCCATCCATTTCGCGCCTTCCCGCCCAATTTCAGTTACGTCTGATTTTACGTTATCCTCCCATCTGCGTCTAGGTCTACCAAGAGGTCGCGTTGCTTTCGGTTTTCCTTTCATTATGCGCGCTGCTGTACGATCATCGCCCATTCTTGCCACGTGCCCTGCCCATCTTAGTCTCCGTGATTTTATTATTCTGTTAATATTTGGTGACGCGTACAAATTATGTAGCTCGTCATTGTGCAGTTTCCTCCACTCCCCAGTTTCCTCATCTTTCTTTGGCCCGTATATTTTCCGCAGAACCTTATTTTCAAATACCCTAAAACGATTTTCTTCCGCTTTAGTGAGCGCCCAGGTTTCGCACCCATACAAGATTACCGGCATTATTATAGTCCTATATATCCTTATTTTGACATTTTTCGACAGTAGCTTTGACTTAAGTAATCTGTTCACAGCGTAGAAGCAGGCATTACCCGAATGAAGTCTCTTATTAATCTCGGCTTTAATTTCGTTTCGATCATTTATAGTTGTACCTAAATATCTGAATCCGCTAACCTTTTCAAAAGTGAAATTTCCGACTCTGAGATCCCCCTCTGCTTCACGAATGCCCAGTTTCTCCATGATCATATATTTCGTTTTCGATTCGCTCACTTCTAACCCCGTATTTTTAGCCGCATTTATAAGGATTTCCGCATTTCTCGCCACCGTTTCACCATTATCTCCCACTATATCCAAGTCATCCGCATAGCCTAAAATTTGCGTTGTTCCGTTGAGTGTTGCGCCTAGCTCGCTAGCCTGCATTTTTCTAACAACATGCTCTAGCGTCAGGTTAAAGAGTACCGTTGAAAGCCCGTCACCTTGCTTCAAACCGTCGCGTATCATGAACGATTCGGATACATTACCGCCTACTCGGACCTTTCCAGTGCTTCCGTTGAGACATATTTGAATTAATTTTACGAGTTTTTTTGGTACGCCAAGGAGCACTAGGATTTCATACATTTTGCTTCGTTTGACAGAGTCGTACGCTTTCTTAAAGTCCACAAATAGCTGGTGTATAGTTTCGCAATATTCCCACTTTTTCTCTAATAATTGTCTTATGGTAAACATTTGATCGCTCGTTGACCTGTTGCGCCGGAATCCACACTGATAATCTCCTATTATATCTTCCGCGAATGGTGTGAGTCTGGCCTGTATTACGTTTGACAGAACTTTGTAGCAGGTAGCTAAAAGTGAGATTCCCCGGTAGTTATTGCAGTCTGTTTTATCTCCCGTTTTGAAGATCGGTATGATGATGGATTCTTTCCAATTTTCTGGTATTGTTTCATTTCTCCAAATAGCACATACTAGATAAAAAATTTTAGATGTAAGCGCGCTGCCTCCATATTTAAGTAGTTCAGCTGGTATAGAATCGTTTCCTGCGGCCTTATTGTTTTTTAGCTTTTTGATCGCGGCCTCTACTTCTTTGTAGGTTGTTTCGTCCATATGGAGTTCAGCAGTGTGGATTTCGTCTCCCATTTCCTCGGAGTTTTCATGCACGTTTAATAACTTATCGAAATAATCTTTCCATAATTTCAATAGTTCATTTTCGCTTGTCACGAGGTTCCCGTCCTTATCCTTCATTAACTGCGATCTACTCTGAAAACCCTTCCTAATAGCGTTTATTCCTTTGTACATCTCGCGCGGGTTATTTTCCCTACTATTAGTTTCTATTTTTCTAATTTCATTTTTCTGATACTCGCGCTTCTTGTTTCTGTAAATCACACGTACTTGCTTTCTTATTTCATGGTATTCTTCTACGGCCCTATCGCTTTCATTGTGTACACTATCTAATTTAGCCTTCTTGCGCCTTTCAAACCAGAGTTCGCACTCTTCGTCAAACCATGGTTTGCTCTTCGACCTTTTTTTCTTACCCAGTACTTTGTTCGCGGCCCCTTTTATAGTTTTTTCGATAGCCCCCCACAACCTGTTCGGATCGTCATCTACTCCCGTCTGTTCATCCGTTTCCTCGAGCGCCTGAAATCGGTTGCTAACTTCTACTTGGTACTTGATTCGCTCTATCCCGCTTCGTAGTTTTCCAATATCAAAGGTTTCTTCTACTTTGTTCGCTCGCTTACTATTTTGACCGGCTACTAATCTGGCTCTTAATTTGGCCACTACGAGATAATGATCTGAGTCGCAATCCGCCCCCCTATAGGTCCTTACGTCGAGTACATTCGTGTGGCGCCTCTTATCAATAAGAAAATGATCGATTTGATTGTGCGTGGCCCCATCCGGCGATGTCCACGTTGCCTTGTGTATATCCTTGTGCTTGAAGCACGTGGTCTTGACTATAAGATCTTTTGCAGCTGCGAAATTTATGACCATAATACCGTTATCATTGCTGGTTTCGTGCAGACTTTCTTTGCCTATGGTGGGCCTAAACATTTCCTCTCTCCCTATTTTAGCATTGAAATCCCCCACTACTATTTTGGTGTCGTAAGACGCGAATTGGTCGATTAATTGCTCTAAAGTTTCATAATAAAGATTTTTGACTTGTTCCTCTTTGTCCTCCGTGGGACAGTGGACGTTAATAACCACGTAATTATACCACGCTCCGTCGATGATGATATACGAGAGTCGGTCATTCACGAAATTGCAACTTTTAACGGAATGTATGATGCTTTTGTTAACAAGAAATCCGGTGCCTAGAGAATGCCCGCTCGCGCCCCCATATAAAAAGGTGAAGTTACCGGATCCTAGCATCGCGTTATCTTTCCATCGGGTTTCTTGTATTGCTACCAAATCTAAATTGTACCTCTCAGTTTCATTTATGATTTCCCGGAACGCGCCTGCTCTGTGTAGACTGCGTACATTCCAGGTTCCCACCCTTAAGTTTCTTTTCGTTTTGGTTTGGTTTTGTTTTCTTTGAGCCATGATAGTAAGTTAAACCCGCGCGTTTTGGATCCTGTTCCGATCGCAGGTGAGTCCATCCGTCTAGGGGTGATAACCCTCATACCTCCCTAGAACTAAGTATGAGAGCTTTCTGACTTTGGCGAGGACACAGTCAACTCGTCGTCAGACACACTCGGTTTCATTCTCATATCCTAACGCCCCCCTGCAAGGCAGCGCGCCTTCGCTGGCTTCGTTGCCATGTAAGACCAGGTGGCGAATCATTCTACACATCCCCTCTCAGGGCAGTTGTCATCGCTCCCGCATCCTCCACGACAGCAGGATTTTTGGCCCATTTTTTGTTTGAAATGTGTGGTAAAAGAGATAGATTACAGAGTAAGGTAGAAGAAGAAAGTAAGATAGGAGATTTTGTATAATGTTTGTAGTTGTTGCGGTGCTTGCGTAGTGTTTCTAGATGAATGCGTTCGCCAGTGCGGGCTCATCACACCCACGCCTGGGCCTATCGGCTGTCCGCGACTGCTTATTCGCTTTATTCGCAGCTAACCTCTTTCTCAGGGGTCGTTCCTCTATCCGCAACCTGAGGACGCGCTGTGTAGTGGTGATAGGCACCCACCCGTCCGCTCTGGACGACTACGCCCAGGACCCGCTTAGGGTAACGGCGTTGCAACAGTTCAAGGTGCACGTATAGCGAAGAAAAATCAATAGGATGGCATTGGTATTTTTACGTAGGGAATCATTCAGAAAACTCGCAGGGGACTTGCAGGATTTCTTGTAGCAATCCCTGCACGTACTATTTACCTGCAGGAATTCCAGCAGAATTTCCTTAATGAATCTTTCTAGAATGGGAAATTATTTATGAACGAGAATATAAAATTGTTAAAATCTTTAAAATAATTTAAGAATAGTGCCTTAATAAATTTATAGGCAGTACTATCCGGATGATAATACCAAAACTTAGGGAATATAAGTTTGAAAAATTCAAAATTTAATTAAGTTTGTTTATTACAAAATTAAAAAAATGATACTCGAAGCTTTATATATCCCTGCGAATTTTGGTGTTATCAATTACCGGATGGTACGACCTATTAAGGCACATTTCCTAAATAATTTTAGATTTCAAATACTAGAACATAAATAAATACACATTCTAGAAAAATTCCTTCAGGAAGTCCTTCACGAATTCCTGCAGTAAAACTGTACGAAAACCCAGCCGGATTTTTTCTTAAGAGAATTGACATTGACATGTACAATAGTTATTATTATTGTTATATTTATTATAAATTGTAATAATGTAATAAAGAATAAATTTATATTGACATAATTTCAATTTTTATTTTTATTTAAAAAATTAATAATATATATAATAATATTTGGAGGTTATAAGCACCTGCAAAAGCGCACGCAAAATTCGATCGTGCAGGCATATTGCCGGCAAAACGCAAGGCATAATGCTAGCACGTTGACGGCATGGCGTGCTGTCAAATTTTGGAATAAGCGCGCGGCATGCATGCCGTCAACATGCCGTATCTGGGCCGGAGTACACGGACGTCACTGTGCCGTCACGCATGCGGCACGCATGCCTTCAACGTGCCGGCACAGTGCCGACGCCTTGTTATCAGGGTATATATATATATATATATATATATATATATATATATATATATATATATATATATATATATATATATATATATATATATATATATATATATATATATATATATATGGGTGATTGTCAGAAATAAGGCATTTTTTTCCTGATTATCGGACCAACCTAAAAATCTTGTTTTGCGTGTAATTTTAGATTAAAATTTTTATTCATGGTGAAATGAGATATAGGGGAGAGCGGGGCACGCTTGGCAGGTCAACTTTGATCCAGGCTCTTTGATGACCTTGGTATTTTTACGTAGGGAATCATTCAGGAAACTCGCAGGGGACTTGCAGGATTTCTTGTAGCAATCCCTGCACGTACTATTTACCTGCAAGAATTCCAGCAGAATTTCTTTAATGAATCTTTCTAGAATGGGAAATTATTTATGAACGAGAATATAAAATTGTGAAGGATTATTTTTTCCTTTCACTTTAAATCTTTGTACTTTTAGTCATATTTGACCACACATTCCTAAAATTAGCATTTATAGAACGTATAAATTAATAATACTTTACTAAATAATACTTTGTTTTAGGGAAGATCGGGTCAAATTTTGCGACTCCGAAATGTTAAGGGCGCAAAAGTAAGGTTAAGAAAATCAGCTGTTAAACTCGGCGGAAATAAATTGACGACTCACGTATGCCAATCGTGCCCCGCTAGTGGTGCCAGTCGTGCCCCATTTTAGAGTATTTTTATATGTAATATTACTTTTTTCCTAAGCATCGGAGATCATCAATCAAAAATACTATTAAAAATTTACGATTTAAACTGTAAAAGTAATTCCCTTTCGAAGCTCATATGATTTATTTGTTCTTGAGAAATAGATTAGAATTATAGAAAAAACAACGTTTTGAAGTCCTCAATTTCTAATAATTCTCATACGATTTGTATTAATTTTTTTCATTTAGGATTTGCAGAGGGAAAAAGTAAAAGCTATTTACAACATATAAAAAATACAATCATCCCAGATAACAGCACGTGCCGGGCACGGTGTGCTCATGGCGTGCCGGCACGCGTGACGGCTTTCTGCCGTCAGCGTGCGGTCATGCGTGGTCACCATTTTTGTTTTTTTTGCGGCAGCATGCGTGCTTGCAAATTGACGGCAACATGCCGACACGCTGTGGCGCAGAAATTCAGATTATCGTGGCAGCATTTTGACGGCATACGGACAGCATGGCGTGCGATTGGAGACATATCGAACGGCAATAAGTTCGATTATCGGGATTGGAGAAAAATAATGATAAGCATATAATACAATATTACGGCGTGCGCTAACCTACCCCGATAACAAGGCGTCGGCACTGTGCCGGCACGTTGACGGCATGCGTGCCGCATGCGTGACGGCACAGTGACGTCCGTGTACTCCGGCCCAGATACGGCATGTTGACGGCATGCATGCCGCGCGCTTATTCCAAAATTTGACAGCACGCCATGCCGTCAACGTGCTAGCATTATGCCTTGCGTTTTGCCGGCAATATGCCTGCACGATTGAATTTTGCGTGCGCTTCTGCAGGTGCTTATAACCTCCAAATATTATTATATATATATTATTAATTTTTTAAATAAAAATAAAAATTGAAAATATGTCAATATAAATTTATTCTTTATTACATTTTAAATACAATACATATTACAATTTATAATAAATATAACAATATAATGTAATAACTATTATATACAATCTGGAATGCTTGTGAGCGATATGATAAATTCCTTTACGAAAAGATCCTACAGGAATTCGTGTAGGATTTCCTGCAGGAATTTTTCTATACTGTGAATTTATTTATGTTCTACAATATGAAATTCAATAAATAATGTAGGAAATATGCCTTAATATGTCGTACCATCTGGAAGATAACACCGAAACTCAGGGACTAAAACTTCGAATTTCATTTTTTTTAATTTTGTAATAGACCAATTTAATTAACGTTTAAATTTTTCAAGCTTAGTCCCTAAGTTTTGGTGCTATTATCCAGATAGTACTACCTATAAATTTATAAAGGCACATTTCCTAAATTATTTTAGAGATTTTAACAATTTTATATAATTCTAGAAAATAAATAATTTCCCATTCTAGATAAATTCATTAAGAAAATCCTACTGGAGTCTCTGCAGGTAAATAGTCCGAAATTCTTGCAGGGATTCTTTCAGGTTTTTTACGTAAGGATACCGATGCCATCCTATTGATTTTTCTCCGCTATAGCTGCACATTGAATAATTATTTTCGTAGAAAATCTGAAAATTATTATAAAATGTAAAGCACTTGAAAAATTGAATAAAGTTGTAGATTAAAGAAAAGTATAATATTGAATAACTGACCTGAAAATTTGGTGTATGCACTTCCAAGATTTTTGCTTACTATAGGTACATCTTTATAGAAACTGAAAATTATTTAAAAAAATAAAATAAACAGTTAAAATTGATTAATAATAGTCTATTAAAAGAGAAATATCAAAGCATTAAGGGATCAAACCTGAGTTAAATTCTGTTAAAAATCATTGTCCATTTTATACACGGCAAAAATATTTTGACACAATCTAAGTTGATGAAAGCTTTTACAACATACTTAAGTATATTATATGTTATTTTGCCAATAATTAGACCCCTCCAAGTGGTTTTTATAGTCCCTTATAATAAACTAATTTTTGTAATATATATTTATTCGGAAATTCCAATTTAGGTTAGCGCACGCCATATATCTATATTATTTTTCTCCAATCCAAATAATCGAGCTATTATTGGTGTTCGATATGTCCCCAATCGCACACCATGCTGTCCGTATGCCGTCAAAATGCTGCCACGATAATCTGAATTCTGCGCCACAGCGTGTCGGCATGTTGCCGTCAATTTGCAAGCACGCATGCTGCCGCAAAAAAAAACAAAAATGGTGACCACGCATGACCGCACGCTGACGGCAGAAAGCCGTCACGCGTGCCGGCACGCCATGAGCACACCGTGCCCGGCATGTGCTGTTATCTGGGTAAATTGAAATTTCCCGACAATAATATATATATTAAAAAAAGTTTATTATAAGAAACTATAAAAACCATTTAGAGGGATCTAATTCTTGACAAATGTAAGTTGTAAAAGTTTGCACAAATTAGATTGTGTCAAAATATTTTTGCCGTCTTAAATGGACAATGATTATTAACAGAATTTAACTCAGGTTTGACCCCTTTATGCTTTGATTTTTCTCTTTCAATAGACTATTATTAATTAATTTTAACTGTTTAATTTTGTGCTTTTAATAATTTTCAGATTCTAAAGATGTACCTACAGTAAGCAAACATCTTGCGAGTGCATACAATAAATTTTCAGGTGAGTTATTCAATATTATAGTTTTCTTTAATCTTCAACTTTATTCAATTTTTTAAGTGATTATATTTTACAATAATTTTCAGATTTTCTACAAGAATAATTATTCAAGGTGCACGTATAGCGAAGAAAAATCAATAGGATGACATTGGTATTTTTACGTAGGGAATCATTCAGGGGACTTGCAGGATTTCTTGTAGCAATAATTGTAAGCAATCCCTGCACGTACTATTTACCTGCAGGAATTCCAGCAGAATTTCCTTAATGAATCTTTATAGAATGGGAAATTATTTATGAACGAGAATATAAAATTGTTAAAATCTTTAAAATAATTTAAGAATAGTGCCTTAATAAATTTATAGGCAGTACTATCCGGATGATAATACCAAAACTTAGGGAATATAAATTTGAAAAATTCAAAATTTAATTAAGTTTGTTTATTACAAAATTAAAAAAATGATACTCGAAGCTTTATGTATCCCTGCGAATTTTGGTGTTATCAATTACCGGATGGTACGACCTATTAAGGCACATTTCCTAAATGATTTTAGATTTCAAATACTAGAACATAAATAAATACACATTCTAGAAAAATTCCTTCAGGAAGTCCTTCACGAATTCCTGCAGTAAAACTGTACGAAAACCCAGCCGGATTTTTTCTTAAGAGAATTGACATTGACATGTACAATAGTTATTATTATTGTTATATTTATTATAAATTGTAATAATGTAATAAAGAATAAATTTATATTGACATAATTTCAATTTTTATTTTTATTTAAAAAATTAATAATATATATAATAATATTTGGAGGTTATAAGCACCTGCAAAAGCGCACGCAAAATTCGATCGTGCAGGCATATTGCCGGCAAAACGCAAGGCATAATGCTAGCACGTTGACGGCATGGCGTGCTGTCAAATTTTGGAATAAGCGCGCGGCATGCATGCCGTCAACATGCCGTATCTGGGCCGGAGTACACGGACGTCACTGTGCCGTCACGCATGCGGCACGCATGCCGTCAACGTGCCGGCACAGTGCCGACGCCTTGTTATCAGGGATGTTAGAATATTCATTTATTTAGTGAACATTTGAATGCCCAATCCACCCGCCAAACCCATCGTGCCCCACCTTCCCCTATTGGCATGCGGGTGGGGCGAAATAGGCGCGGTATTGCAGAAGAAAGTTCAAAGCTTCAAATTAGAAAATGTGATCAGGATTCGGTTATAGGTAAAAAAACAAAGGTTTTGATATTAGAATTAATTTACTTTTATTAATGTACATCAGTTAGAGTCAGTCTGTTACATTATTCTTATTATTACTATAACATATTTTTATTAAATTTATCACATTTTGTTTCATTCTTATTATTATGATAACATTTTTACTAAATGTATCACATTTTGTTTCTTTCTTATAAATTAACGTAACTTAAAAATCTTTGTAACATTTACAGTCTTTTAGTATTTTATATATTTTATATTTTTTTTAACTTAATAATAATAATTTTTAACAGTAATAAAATACTGAGATCAAAGTAACAAAGTAAAATAAAATATATTTTGCACTGATAACTGCTTTTCTTAAAATAAAAAGTCAGTCGTCACTTAGTTGCTAATTAGTTCAGTATTGTAAGACAATGGAATATACTGAATTTGACTATCCGAAAAAATAATTAAAACGATACTCACTCCTGATTTCTTCGAGCTCCGAAACATTTACATGTAAAATGAGGTTATGTACGCGAGGTTCCATTCAATGTCACAGCGCTTCAAGTGCCAAGCGTGCCCCGTCTCACCTGCCAAGCGTTCTTTGCATTTAGTTTCCCAGATAGCATTGAGTCGGCACTGTGTCGGCACGCTGACGGCCCGCGGGCCGCCCGCGGTCCGGCATTGTGACGGATTCCTGCCCCGCTTCTGAGGCGGCACGGTGTAGGAACGCGGTCATAGCACGCGGGCCGTCATAGTGCCGTCATTTTGCCGACGCAATTTGCATGCGCGATTGGTACTGCGGCCCGCGTGCCGGCAACGTGTCAGCACTGTGCGGTGCAATTTGCCGACAATATGCCAGCACGGCGATATATATATATAAGTATATTATTTATATTAAATGTATAATTTTATCATAATAAAAATACTGTATTTTATATTTGTAATTTTTTATTTATATACTTTAAATATTTAATTTTTGTACAATAAATTAATAAGTTAATACATAATATATATATGGTTTTGCAGAATAACAACATAAGTCCACTTTTCTGTTTTGAAGATACTAATACTTAAAATTTTTATTTTCCATTTGAACTAATGTAAAAAAAATCATAAATAGTAGATAAGGCTACTTATTTTTACACTTTCTTGATTTTGTGCACTTTTATCTGAAAATATACTATATAAAGATATTAAAATCGCTTAAAACTCAATTTTAAAAAAAATGGACTTGAGTTGTTTTTCCGGGAATCCGCAGCAGATATATACATACAATAATAACACATATATACCATTTATTTACGTAAATATTTAAATTTAATTATAATTTTATACTTTAATTATGATTATTCACATACTCCTACTGAATAATCTCAAGTAAGATTCTCACCTGAGATCTCATACCAAAATCTCATGTTATTATATGTACACTTAATGAAATATTGAAATTCGTTCAGAATGAACTTTTACTACAGTTTTTTTTATTAGTCTTGAAGTTTCTTTCGTCTTTACAATACATCAGGAAAGTATAATACATTTTTGGTCAATTTTTATTTGAAAATTTTTATATATCAAATTTTGAAATTTTAAATCTCACCTGAGATCTTACCAGAGATCTCGTGTGAAATTTTGAGTAAACATTCATGAGGTTTTCGCATGATATTTCGCGTGATTATATATATATATATATATATATATATATATATATATATATATATATATATATATATTTTTATATATCCCAACCAAAAAATCTCAGGTGAAATATCATGCGAAAACCTCATGAATTTTTAAAATTTAAAAATTTGATATATAAAAATTTTCAAATAAAAAATTGGCCTAAAAATGTATTATACTTTCCTGATGTATTGTAAAGACGAAAGAAACGTCAAGACTAATAAAAAAACTGTAGTAAAAGTTCATTCTGAACGAATTTCAATATTTCATAATAATATATATTTCACGTAAACCCGTGAAGAAATTTTTTACATTTCGCTGAAAATGTTTTTACTAGTTCAGAATAGTGAAAAAAGCATGTAAATAAAATTTTAGCTCATAAGACCCAAATCTTGCAGAACCGTGACCCTAAAAATAAAGTTTATTTAAATTTTTAGAAAAGTAGAAAATTCAATTCGAGATAGGTGCAATTTGGGTATTTACATATATATATATGCATTTTTTTCTGTAAATTTTCTGTACAATATGCTGACATTTTTTTCAGACCCCAATTGTCACGTTTCTGATTGGTTTATAAAAGATATACCGTTATATGCTATTTAAAAAATTTCGGCAGTTTATTTTAATCTCAAAATTTTGTAGTAATAAGAGCTTCAAAATGAGAGCAGGTAGATCATGGACCGAGCTTTATAACTGACGTTACAGCATTTTGAAAGAAATCTACATACAATTTATATATCTATAGGGTATGTATGTAGGGTATATCATTTATAAAATAAATCTTCATATATAGATATACAAATTGTATGTAGATTTCCTTCAAAATTCTGTTACTTCGGTTAATAAGCTCGGTCCATGGTCTACCTGGTCTCATTTTGAAGCTCTTATTACTATATAACGGTATATCTTTTATAAATCAATCAGAAACGTGGTAATTAGGGCCTAAAAAAAGTGCTAGCATATTCTATAGAAAATTTACAGAAAAATATACAGAAAAATAATAAGAATGTATATGTGTAAATACCTAAATTGCACCTATCTGGAGCTAAAAATTATTAAAGTTTTCTCTGTTTCTAAGAATTGAAAAAAACTTTATTTTTAATAGGGCCACAGTTCTGCATAGTTAGGGTATTGTGATCTAAATTTTTTTTGCATACATTTTTTAACTATTCTGAACTAGTAAAAACATTTTAAAACGAAATGTAAAAAATTTCTTCCATGGTCGACGTGGAATATATATATATATATATATATGAAGAAATTTTATATATATATTGTCCCTGAAAATATTTACGTAAATAATGGTGCAGGCCTTGTGCAGGTTCCCCTATTGAAAATATCAAGCTAAATCTCAAGCTTCAAATTCAGCGATGAGTTTGAATCCGGCTCGATCGAACTTGAAATTCAGCGATGAGGTTGAATCCAGCTTGATCAAACATGAAATGTAGGTCGATCAGGGTGGATTTTTTGAGTTTGATTTCGAGCTTGAAATCGAGCTGGATTTTAAGTTCGATCAAACCAGATTCAACCTCATCGCTGAATTTCAAGCTTGAAATCCAGCTTCAATTTTTTAACAGGGATTGTCTGAGCTGCAACTCGCAAGAAGCCTCCTACTCAACATCATTCTCGTTGCCCCTGCGTCATCGAGAGTTTTGCAGGCATGTCCACGCGCTCGTACGACAACAGCATGACCTTGGGAACCATTCAGCAGATCGCTATCACTTCCAGGCAGGTGCACACCGTTTCTGCGCTCGAAGTGTTATGAACTCTTTAGAAAAAAAACAAAAAAATAAGATTTTTATTGCATTATGGGTTGGAAAGTTATAATAGAATGATGAATAAATTACCTTTGCTAGGCCCTCCTTGAAGCTCAGCTTGCAAGTCTGAAAACGATGTCATTTTTGTCGCTCCCAGCCTCAGCTTGTCTACCTCAGTCTTGGGTCAGTCGCTGAATCGGCAGTCTTTATTCCTTGACGTCGTCTCTCAGTACGTGCTGGATCGGTTCTAGAGTTATTTTCTAACGTCTCTCAACGGCATCTGAAAACAATTATTATTTTTATTTTAATAGAAGTAATAATAACACTAAAGAATTCCCAGACGGCAAAACAAATTTCATGAATGTCGCATTCAAAAACTCTTCTTCTTTTTGGACTGGATGGCAGGGGTTCTTGATGTTCTTCTTCTTCTTCTTCTTCTTCATCAGGAGCTCGTCTTCTCCTCGGAGATGGTGGCAGCTGCTCCTCATCTCTTTCTTCGGGCAGTAGCACGTCTCTGCGTATCTCTTCGAGACGCCGTAGACATTGCTTAAGGCTTTTCAGGGCCCTGGTCAAAAATGGAAACATTCATAATTAATATAATAAGTCTAGTGTGGCAAGTAAAATAAAATATATAAAACAATATACCTTCACAAGCTGACACAAAACGGGTATCACGTAGTCTTGTGACATTTTTTTTCTTATCTCCAAGCCAAGTAACATTGCACAGAAGCTCTGTGTTGACTGCAAAGTCAGAGTCATCGGTATTTCTACCACCAAGATAAATCAAGTAGTTGACCTAAAAATAAACGATATATTTAAGAAATGAAAAATTTAATAATTATAAAACTAAGTCTTGCGTTCAGGGGTTTGACGGTTCATGGGTTGTAGGTTTCATATGTTTGAAGATTCATGGATTTTAGAGTTTGAGTGTTCATTTAACCTCCGAAGCACTCACCAGACACCTAGAAACAACGCAGCATTAGTAAGGGGAGATTACAGTGATAAACTAAACACTAATCTCACCTTTTTTTTTTTTATTTTCAAACGGTATACGAACTAGTGACTAATCTCACCTGATAATATTGGCAGTGGACGAATGCAGTAGGAAGCTGTATGTAAACATAACCTCTTCGAGGTTAACCGTGCCACTGCTGCTGCCGCAAGTACGCCGTCCTGGGCCTTGCAGCTCTCATCTTCGTGCCCCTTCGTGGGGACCGTAGCCCAGATACCCCTCCTGCTGCATCCATCGTCGCACTTCCTCGTCCTGGCCACTCGTCCTTCCTCGTCAAAACTAACCTATTTATTAACATAATATAATTATTAGAATAATTATAAATAAAAAAATTTTACATCTCAGCCAGGGTGATCCTCAAGACAATCTCTTCACTCTGAAATGTCCAGATAGTTGCCACAGTTCTCTTGGGAAATCCAAATTGCAGCATGTACAATAATTAATGATAGTAATTATTTACTATGAACTGCAATTGCACGTGCGAGCGCCAGGATGATCCACAAGACGAGCTGCACTTCCTCTCGAACGTCCACCACAAACTTGCCACAGTCGAATTATATAATTCAGAATTCCAAATTACACCACAGATAACTACAATAATTAATAACTACAATAATACCGCTATAATTATTAAGAACAATTTCACTTATTGCACGCGTCTGCAATTGAAGATCAAGTCTTCATGAAAGCAGGGAGATTACTGCAATGGCGGGATGCGATATATTACTTCAAACAACAGAAAGCTCGAAATTATTTCAAGACTTTAAATTTATAATGTAAATCAATTTTAATATTCAATTATAAACAAATATATTTATTATTAATAAAAATATAAATCATAAAATTATACTATTATTTATTTATTTATATTTATTTATTTATTCAATTACACCAATTGAGCCCCATATAAATAAATTAACAAATCATTACTATTATTATCAATTTTATTTGTAATAGAAATAATAACTTAAATATGCAATTAAATTATATTTTTATAATTATATTGATGGCACGTCGTGCTGTCCATAATCCGTCACATTGCTGCCACGGTTTTCCCGACACGGCGGGATTGCACTGTGCCATCATTCTGCTGGAATCTAAAAGTTCAAAAAAGTGATGTTGCGTGACGGCACGATGACGGCACAGGGCGGTCACGACGTGTCACCGAATCGGACAGCACGCCGCGACTGCACAGTGATGGCACAAATTCGTCACGCCGTGCCAGCACGTCGTGCTCGGCACGGGCTGCTATCTGGGCGTTAGAATAGTCAACGGTCACGTGATCACGCCGGTCAAACGTGTTGGCGGCTTGGCGCGCTTTTGTAACGCATGTATCTGCATTCATCACTAGTTATCACACTATCGCTGCACGCATGCAGCCTGCAGGTTGTCTATCAAAGTGAAGAGTTGAAAGAGTTGGAAACTCGCGCAAGAGACGTAGATGTAAACGAATAATAATGGAGGGTCCGTCAGCCGAGGAGGCAAGCAACGTTGAAAACGAGTTGAACGCGAGTAATGTTAGCGTACTGGCAAATGACAATCAGGATCGTGAGGATTCTCAGGAGGAACCCGAGACCGTCGAGGCCGAAACTCAGCAGGACGAGGAGCAGGAGCCAACGGCCAAGTTGACGCAGTTGCCGATCGGCAGGATTCGAAAGATCGTTAAAACTGATCCCGATATCAATCTCATTAATCAAGAGGCTGTCTTCTTAATTACCAAATCTACGGTAAACATTGAATTAGTAATCAGCGAATTTAGCACTTGTAAATTTTTTAGACGAAAAGAATATCTCTTTTATTGCAACTTTCAACAACCTACAAAGTATCCTGAATTAAAATTTATCAGACAAATTGTTTAAAGTAGATTTTTACTTGTTTTTTCATTTGTTTTCATTATTACTCTAGTTGGCTACTTTTGTAATTGCATTCAGTGAATATCAAAACTAGCAATCAATCTATTATTTCTGAATTTCTATCTTTTTTTTCCTAATATTTTGTGAAGTATTGTTTTATTTAATAACATCATTTTAAATGCTATATAAGACAGATGATTGTACAACTGTGTGTACATCATTGTATAGGTTTAATAAATTTTTATAATTATTACAGGAACTATTTATAGATTCTTTATCTAAGGAATCATACAAGTATACATACCAGTCTAAAAAAAAAACGGTCCAAAAAAAAGATGTACAAAGTGCTATTGACAATGTGGATGCTCTGATGTTTTTAGATGGAATTTAATAAAAAAATAATGAAAAATTCAATATTTCTTTTTTATACGGATTAAATAGTTGATAAAATACTTATAAACTAAGTTTTTTGTACAAAAATAAAATTTACTTAAGAATATTATTAGTAATTTCTCAGTATTTATTTTATAATATAATATATGTGTGGAAAAGTATTTGAAAATGAAAAAACACATTTTAGCTCTGCACATAGTTTATTAGAATATTATGAACAATGATCATTTTCTTTCTCTTTAATGGAGCGAAAAAACAAATCAGTCTTATTCCGTATCTGTCAGTTAATTTTATCAAACCAGTTGATGCTATAAAAACATAATCCAGTGTGTGTTTGATGTTAATGTTCGTAGACAAGTAGAATGATGAAAAAATAAATGTCAATGTAAATACTAGTTAAAGTGTAACATGCACCTTCAACGAGACACGTGAATTATAACTTAAAGGAAATGAGTATAAGTAACTAAGGATTAGTCAATGAACGCGTTTTAGTTTTTGAAATAGTCACACTTGAAACTAGATAATGTAATATCATCATAAATAATTATTTTTAATAAATTTTTAATTACA
Organism: Gastracanthus pulcherrimus; assembly: GCA_949152435.1. Lineage (NCBI taxonomy): Eukaryota > Metazoa > Arthropoda > Insecta > Hymenoptera > Pteromalidae > Gastracanthus > Gastracanthus pulcherrimus. The sequence continues at coordinate 170,247,748 of OX424572.1, read as the reverse complement.
TTAGAGAATTAAACTTCTCCTTGTAACTGATTTGTTTCTAAAAATATGCTTTTAGTATTTTATCTGCCTTATCTTTTTAATTCATTTTGGTTTCCAGAAAACAATTACAATTGTTATTTTATATAAAACGGTTAGGTTTGATTCAACTTCTTAAATGTATGAAAAACCAATAAAAATATGATATCTGTAGAAATAAACTTCTTTTCAATTAAAGAAGTTTATCTTTTAGGTTTTCTACATTATCGCAGGACAAATACACACCATACAACATCATGTTGAAGGAGATAATTGATGCACATCCATAACGACTTAATAATAAAAACATTATAGCTGTCTCGAACATATTTACTTTTAGCATCTTAAGTCGAGAGAAAGCACAATTAATGTCATTTAGAGGGGTTTGATTAATTCAACATATTTGTTCCGTAAAAGTCATTTAAAAAAAATATAATTTCAGTAATTAAGCATATGTATTAGTTGACATCTGTATTCCATTGAAAAAGTAGATATCACACTTGCTTTACTTCTTACGCTTGGTTTTACGTCGTCGATTGTCTCCTTTCATTGCATTAGGATCAGTTGCTGTGTTCGAAGTACCGGTTTTGCTATGGTTGTACAGATTGTTCAAGAAGTCTTCAAATTCTGCTTTGCTACTAAAATAAAAGTAAAAATCAAGTTTAAGATACCTACTATTTATAAATAGTAATTTTACAGTTTAATAAAAGTTGGTGTAGTTAAAATATGTCACACTCGAGTATTTTAAGGGGAGTCCTATACCTTATACCTAGTTACCGACATTATCGATTTTTCGTTTTACGCAGTCAATTTTTACTTCAATAAAATTTTACGAATATTCACACATTCTTAGTGATAAATAGATTGTGCCTACGTTCGCCAAATTTGAGAGTCTCATTTATTCAATTCATTGAATAAAACGAAAAACTGCAATGTCAGTATCCGGGACGCCGGATATCTCTGTCCTTGTCTAATTGATTTTTCATTCATAATTTTAAGAGAAATCATTTTTTTGATAAAATAAGAGTTGTTTCCGCTTCGTTTTATAATAATCTAAATATATCTAAGAAAACTTTGGCAAACTTAGCATGCTTTACATTATAACCTTTGTTAATCTCCAATTATTTGGCCTTCATAGTGTGTCAAAGTTTTCTCAAAAACAAAACAATCATATGAAACCAGCTTGGACATCTATTTAGATTACTATAAAACAAAGCGGGGACAACTCTCAAAAATGATTTCTCTTAAAATTATGAATAAAAACTCAATTAGACAAGGACAGAGATATCCATCATCCCTTTAAACAGCAATTCTTTTTGAGTAATAAATCCTTTTTACAAGTGTTGATAATTAAATAACTGTGTTTACTATACTTAATTCACATGTTTAAGGTGGTAGGGTTAAGAGGATGTGTCAGACCTACTTTACCGACTGAGGAAAGCAAGAATAAAATTTTCGTTTTTCGTAAAAACTACGCATCAGAATGGATTTTCCTTTTAGGGATCGCTTTATTTGGACCAAATAAATAACGGAACACTGAGAATTTGAGGTAAATCATTCTATTTCTCAATAGGAAAGTGAAATCAAAATCTTCGAAAATTTCGTTTTACGCCAAAAATACGCATCAGAATAAAATTTCCTTTTCAGGATAACTTTATCTAGGGAAAATACATAGCGGAACACTCGAATTAATATCAGAATCGAAGATTAGCATAATCACATAATTGCCAATTTTCGATTCTGATAATAATTTGAGTGTTCCACTATGTATTTTACGTAAATAAAGCTACCCTGAAAAGGAAATTTGATTCTGATGCGTATTTTTTGAGTAAAACGAAATTTTTTAATTATATTATAGGCGGGTAAAGTAGGTCTGACGCATCCTCTTAACAACGAATATAGAGGTCTATATTCGTTGCTCTTAAGAGGAGTCCATATCTTCTGTCCTTGCCTAATCACGTTTTTGCTATTTATTCAAATTGTAGTTTGTTAATTGAAAAAGTAAAAGTTGGCCCCAATTGGTATTAACGTAAGGAATATTTTGAGACTTTAAAAAGTATCTAACATTATTTCCTTTTCGAGAAAACTTCGGAACGGAAAAGCTAACCTCAATTTTCGCGTTCCGAAGTTTTCTCGAAAAGGAAATAATGTTAGATACTTTTTAAGGTCTCAAAATATTCCTTACTTTAATACCAATTGGGGCCAACTTTTAGTTTTTAAATTAACAAACTACAATTTGAATAAATAGCAAAATCGTGATTAGACAAGGACAGTAGATACGGACTCCTCTTAAGGTGGTTCAAATGCAAAGGAAAGTATTTTAGAATTAAATAAAACTTATACAGGTTATTTATGAATATGAAATGTACTTATCCCCTTGAAAAATTTTAGATCAGATTGTAGAATAAATTTTAGAGAAATGGTTACTTGAAAATCGTTTAAGTATTTTATACACGTCTTATGGGAGTCGACGCTACTGAGCAGTAATATTAGATATTTCTTCATAAAAACTTCAGATCAAACTAAAAAACCAAGGTATAAAAGTACGAAATCCGTACTCTCTAATGACTAAATGAAAAATATGCGGAGCCGAACTTATTAAAAAGATTATTTACTTAAAAAGTACGAAAACGTTGAAATTCTAACCTCAAAGTATGAAGTGAGTCATGTGAGAGTAAAAATATAATTTTCGTGACGAAGACATCATTTTGTATATAGCAATCTTAAATTATGTTGATATTCATAAATAAATTTAATAAATATTATTTACATACATTAAGATTAAGATTAAGATTTTCGAAACTTTTTTTTTGTACACACTCAATTGACTCGGGAGTTGTGTAAATGAACCTTTTACAATTTAGAATTATGTATTTTTAATAATGCATTTGTAAATACCTGGCATTTGGATCTGATTGTCTTTTTTTACTGCTACTTGAAGTATGTGGTGGTGGTCGTTGACCCAATACAATCCTATACTGAACAGTATGTGTGTTTGCTTTGAGATGTTTTAAGTTACCAGCCTGACATGCAGCCCAGTCGGTTACATCATACACAGCTCCTTCCATACAAGCATAATAATGCCAAAGAAAACCCATAACTCGAGATTCTGCCCAAATATCACCCTAAAAAAATTCATTAAATATAGAATTTAAATGTTGTCTAATTTATAATCGTAAAATTTTTCTACAGTGAACTCTCGATATATGGCTGCTAAATATAAGTGATTTCTCAGAAAAAGTGAAGATTGTAATCCTGCTAGATACATTTTTTCTAATCTTAATATTATTTTATATTATTCAGAATATAAAAAAGTTATTTAACACAGAAACAGTTTTAATTTTTTGTTGAAAATCACATATCTAATGGCCATATATCAAGAGTCCACTGTATTAGCTTTTTTGGCATATACTTGGAGATTATTTATTACAATTCTGGAACTTATCAATTTCTTATCTTTGTAATTATAAAAGTGAGTATAACTATGTAGAAAATTGTATTATTCAATCAAACTTATAAAATAATAACCATACTTTATAATAAATTATGTACATATGTGATTCCACTGTAACTTGTCTGAAATAAGTATAAAAAACGGTGGATGAGTGAATACTGTCGATTTTTATGGAATTGACTTGTTACAGAACTGACATTTTACTTTGAGACTTCTCTCATAATTTGTAGACTTAAAATGCAAACGTTTTTGCAAATAATTTTTATGTATTTTACTATTGAGTAATGAAAAACACGTTTTACTTGTAGTAAAACATCTAGTAACAGTATCTAGATATATAGCGATTTGGTAGTGTTACGGAACTGATTTCTACTGCTTTTCACTCGAATCTGAAGTGAAAAAACTGTACTCGCAGAATTTTGAATTCCCACATATTTTTCCGGGTGTGTTTGATGAGTCATAACATATAATAGTTTGACAATCCACTGTTGGGATAGCATTTTATATCAAACTACTGTGCTTTTTAGTGTAGTTAATATTGTCATCATTTTATCACAAACTGCTGAACAGAAACGATGTACCTTGTTTTAATGATAATTGCGTACAAATGTATATTATTACTATATAGTTGATTATGTACATGGAGGCATTTTTTTTACCTACCTTACTTCTGTGTAGAGTACTGTTTTATATAAAAATTTGAATTTTGGACACATTACGGAACTGTTATGGACATGTTACGGATAGCACTTTTCTGGCCATTTACAATTATAGTTGATTGTGCAATAGATGTGTAAAAATTAAAGAGAAATTTTTTTTTTAATGTATAAGTGTCTAAGAGGCCTGGATACAAAGTGGGCAAGTTACGGAGGAATCACCCATACATATGTACATACCAGCGAAAACCTTTTTTTGGCTTAAATGCCAGGATCCATTCAGGCATTTACTGCCTAGACAGTTTGCGGCGATCTTGACAATCAGAAGTCTTTTAAGCAGTATAAATATGAAAACAAAATTCGCAAAAACATTGCTTACACGAAAAAAATACAACATTTGTTCTCGATTTGTTTTATCCAATCTGGGTTACCCTCCGCAGATTCATTTCATATATCAGAGATTTCTAAATAGGTCATTTATTAAAAAGTGGAAGGTTTATATGTCGCCGATATTTGTCAAACTAAAATCGACAGCTACAAGGTAGCTGCTGTTTACAAACTTTTTAAACTATCAGGTATAGTTATTTCCTTTATGATAAATAAAAACTTGTATTAGAAAGTTAATATTATTAGTTATAAATTAAAGTAATGGATATAATTATTTCAGAAGGTTTAACAAGTTTGTAGACAGCATCTATTTGTTTTCAGCTTTTTAACCTTTAGATATCTGGAATTTGAGATCTTAGAACTTTCTTTGCAAATGACCAAAAGTTGTATCATAGGTTTGCTATATATAAAGCTCCCATCATGGGTCAAACAGATATATCAATTTTGAGTTCCACTAAAGGTTGAATGTCGGCAATACTTCAACTTTGTAAATTTCTATTTTTAAGTAAATGACTCAAATATAAAAATCGTGATAAACTATAACAAATTCTTCTTTGCTATACTTAGAGCTTGAGCTTCGGAGGGTGGCTCATACTTAATTTGGGGAAAGACGAATTTGGATAGTTGGTTAGTCAGAGCTCTGTGAGGCATCCCAGGCTTGAATTGATGGACAGATGAATGAAAATTTGTAGAATTTTTTATCAGAGATTCGAGAATAAAAAAATTATTTACTACTATAACTAATTCCTGCTTCCTCTACTTCAAGTTTGGATATCAGAGGGTGGCTCAGGCCTAATTTAAGGAAAGGCGAAAATAGATAGTTCATCAGAGATTCTTGAATACCATAGTCATAATCAACTATTCGAATTCATTTGCCGTCCACAGCAAGCCTGGGCTTCAGGGAGCAGCCCAGACTTAAGGAGACGCCGAATATTTCCGTCCATGTCTAATTGATTTTCATTCATAACTTTAAAAGAAATCATTTTTTTGAAAAAATAAGAGTTGTTCCCAATTTGTTGTACAGTAATCTAGATACATGACCAAGCTGGTTTCATATGATTGTTTTGTTTTCGAGAAAACTTTGATACACTGTGAGAGCCAAATAATTGGAAATTAACCTTTATATATAAGTATATCAAAGTTTTCTCGAAAACAAAACAATCATATGAAACCAGCTTGGACATATATCTAGATTACTGTACAATAAATTGGGGACAACTCTTAATTAAAAAAAAATGATTTCTTTTAATGAAAACTCAATTAGAAAAGGACAGAAATATTCGGCGTCCCCTTAAAGTGACGGAAAGACAAATTTGTATATTGATAACTTTTGAATACTAAAATAGTGATCAACTGTACAAATTCTTGCTGCCTCTATTTCAAGCTTGGGCTCCAGAGGGTGTTATAACATGCTGCTTAAGAATCTTTTAACGGCTGAAAACACTTTTGATATTTAGCAAATAGCCTAACACCTAAATGCCTGAATAAACCCAAGTAATTTATATATATAATAGGATCATTCAAAGCAATTGGAAACCAAGTTCATTTTTTAATATTTCAATTTCTCACTAGTATCGTTTAAATACATGTATGATGTATATTATGTAGTATGCATAGTTTCTGAGTGATTATATTCATTAAAGAAGTGATTTGCCCTCCAATGGAATATTCGTGGAACTTTAGACCAACATTATTTATTTTTTAATATTAAGAAAAAGCTATACATATATTAAATAATATATGTAAAAGGGCAGATGTCTGTATATAGAAATAAATAAATTTATAAAAGCAAAATGGACTTGGTCTTCTTATGTTTTGAAATTTTCTTAAATTGATACTATATAAATCATAAGTTTTGTAAAAATGTTGTTCCTACAAAATATTTTCTAATTCATAATAAAAAAATTCGTGATAATTCAATAAATAATTAGATTATAATTTACTTCTTTTGCGCTGTGCCGTATTTTGCATTGAGCACAAAAACGTGCAGCATAGCATGGCCGTTGAGTCGGGATTCGTTTATGTCTCATTCCACAATTTGTACATCGTATCGTGTTAGCAGCTTGTTCCATTTTTCTATGCAACTGAGAAAGTAAATCACTTAATTCACCCCAAGCAGCTTCGACCTGCCTCGTTTGATCAAAAGCTTGCCTTCGTTCCTAGAAAAATGCAGTGAAAGTCAATACATTTTCATTGCATCAAAAAGTTAAATATTTAAGTATTTAAAATTGTCTTACTGGTTCGCCTATAATGTCAAATGCATGAACTAAAATTTTAAAAGCTTCTTCCGCACCAGGTTGATTATTTTTGTCAGGGTGAACCAAGAAGGCTTGTCTTTTGTAATACTTTTTTATATCATCGTCAGTACAGGTTGGGGTGACTCCTAATATGCTATAAGGATCTTTTCCTTTACAGGCTAACAATCTTTTCATTGCTTCTTCTCCAGTACTAGGCAAAGCTATATTAGCTTCTAATCCTCCACGTATCCAACTTGTACTTTCTTCATTTTCTTCACTCTTTGATTTCAGTCTTCGCCAAAATGCAAATTGACTATTTCCAAACCAACTATCTACTTGTTTTCCAATAGCATTCAAAAAGCGAATTTTCGAAAATGTAGATACTATATAAAACCATGAGTATTTTAAGTAAAGGACAATGTGATACCAAACACATTTTCCACTAAAAGTTTATATATATATGTTAAAAATAGTTTAAGTAAAACCACAAATTTTTAGAATATAACAGAAATACTTACAGTTGAACAACAAGATTTGCACTCATACTGACAACATCAGAAATCAAGTGTAAAAACCAAAAAAATATTTTCAATCCTATTTTACTCCAACGATTGAAGTATTTGCTCGCAGTTTTATACACATCTTTAAAAGCAGTATCCTTGTTTTCTCTCTTACGATTTCTTTGACCTTTCTTAATTTGCTGTGCCTTTTCAGCTTGAGAATGCTTTGAGCTCTTTTCCTTGGCCAGTTTCTTATCCTCTTTGACCTTATTATTTGCTTGCTGATTTTTTTCAATTTTATCAGTAGAAACAGTTTGACTGAAGCTATTAGTTGTATTTAAGTTATTATTTATTTGAATTGGACGTTTTTGCAAATTAGTTGCATTTTTTGTACTATTATTTTGAATTTTCGAATTATTTAATGTCTCTCCTTTCTCACTTTTTTTGGAAGATTTGAAGCTTTTCTTTCTTTCAAAATTGTCAGATCTATCAAATGTCAAATCTGGAGATTCTGTTGGTGTACCAAGATTATCTAATGAAACCCAACGTCTTGATAAGTTTGGATTTATCTTCTCAGATGCTTTTTTGGGCAACTGAATTTTTGGAGAGCCATGTTCATCACTGCCAGATGAATTTTGTCTCTTTAGTACTGCAGGTTTTGCTTTATTTTTCGAATTTTTGCTTAAAACTTTCTTGGCTGTGCTCTCCTGCCTTGGCTTTGATAGAACAGTGGTTAAAGGAGAGGGAGGAGATGGAATAGACTTTGTTAAAACATCTGAATATGATGGTCGCATTGGTTTCACTTCTGCTACCATCCTAGGTTTTTTCTGCTGTGTATCTACTGAATTTCTAGGTAATTCTTCTACTTCCTTTACTTCAGGTGTTGATTGAGGTACTGGAGTAACATTAGGAGATCCTCCAAATGGACTGTAAGTTCCTGACTGATTTGGCACCCAATTTCCTACAAGATTGTCAATCAACTGTTTTCCATTTGAATTTTGGGCTGGTGCATTGGAGGCAATGGGCACCTATAATCAATGATATTCTTATATTAGATAAAAAAATGTAATAAAGGTTATAATAATTACAGTTTAATTCTATTATTTTCAACCAGCTTTTAGCTTAATGTAACACTTTTGCCGCTGATAATGTATAAGGATTTTCTTTCCCACAGTGCTACGGCATTTTTACCACAACTTTTTATTCTAACTTTAATTGGTACTTACTACAATTTCAATGGAACCAATTCAAATATAAAATAGTACTTTGGTTTTTTCGAAGTTCATAAAATAAGAAAATCGTTGTTCGAACTCATAAATGCATATTTTTATGATAAAAATACCATAAAAATAGTTGAATTTGTAAAATATTCACGAGCTATGCATGCATCATGTAGCACCAGGGGAAAGAAATTCACAAGCCATATTTAGTACATAGTAGCAAGTGTTAATAAACATAATATTCATAAGTGAGTAATTTTAATTTCATGTTAAAAAGAAGATTTAAAAATTAAACATATGACTCACTTTTACCTGCAAGTGTACGGTATGAATACTTAATAACAGTTTCATTTATATGTAATATAATATTTTAAATAGTACTGAGTATAGTTACTAATTTATTTGAATGAAACAATAACTAATTTTTACTAACCTGAGATGGCTGATTATTAAAAAGCCCATATTCTTGATCTATTATGCTTTGATTACTATTATTATATGACGTTAAATTATTAAGCTGGCATTGTTCAGCCATGATTTGAGAAGCATTACCATATATAACATTGATAAAATTACCACCTCCTACATCAATACTTCCAATTAAATCATTATTTTCATTTATTCCCAAATGGTTTACTGTCTGTGATGGAAAATAAATATGATCTGTTGTTGCAGTTGTTGTGGTTGTTGTTGTTGGTGAATCATATTGCGGTACATCTTGCATATAAAGAGGAGAAGTTATTGGATTTACTGGTTGAATATTTGATAAACTAGAATGCAATGTTGAGTTTGTCATATAATGCTGCACTTGACTAGGGGTGTACTCAGCCCAGTTACGAGATTGTGCTTGTTGATTTGAAACTCCAAATTGAACATAATGTCCAGCAGAATTTTCTAAATCTGCAGTCATGGCTTCAATTATCTTGTCTAAGGACATGCGTTTGTAATCTGGTGGTGAGCGTTGCTGATCAGCCATCTTTGTTAAAATTTCTAATTTGTTAAAAAAATATTATATTTATAAAATTATTCTTAATATGTATTATTTACAACTTTCTTACAAACAACTTTTTATCAATTTGTATAATGGTTCCAATTGACATGTTGAGAATAATAATAAACCATATAAAATTAAAACCAATATTATCGCTTTAGATTATAAATTTATTATAATTTATTTTAAATAGATAGCTGTACACACTCTTGTACCTATTGTTTCAATTAACAGAAATATCATATGCAATTTTGATAAATAAGGAGATTTTACAAGAACGTACATATTTCAAAACAAGTTGTAGCAGGTATCAGTGTATGCTAGAATTTTAGATCCAAGACTTCTTATGAAAAAGTATAGCCAGATGCGAACATAACCAAACTCTAATTTTAGCACAGAAAGAAAAAAAACACTGCGTAGTAAACAACACTGGTGGTCGTTGTAGTTTGTAAGTGATTACGGTAAAAATGGATTTCGAAACTACTTTTTCCTAAACAACAACTCAGAAGTTCTGAAACAACATAACCTAAAACTTTGTCTAGCTTGCACTGGCGTAATTTTGTGATAAAAGATTGATCGTCCATAAGGAAAAGTCGAAATAATTATGAATTTCGAAATTACCTTCAACGCGAGCATCAAAGCAGTCAAATCAGAAGTATCACATATAAGAAAGGGTATGAACGCGTTAAATACGATTATGCGAAAAAATACAGGAACGAACGGACGTTTGTCAGTTGGTGGTATATGCATATATCAACGAATCACAATTCGCCATTTTAAGGTGGCTCGAGCGACTTTTAAAAAATACTAAATCACATTAAAAATATGCGGGAAATATACTTTAAATGTTAAACTTTTTATTGCTTTCCAAAAATCATAAGCTCATCGACTAAATTATAAAGAAAAAAGAGTTGTAAAATGAGTCTGTACAACACGTAGTTTATGACGTTTCTGTCATTATCTGTGAGTAATTATTCTGTAGTAATGTTGTAAAATACTAAATCATAACAAAAAAACAGGTGGTTATACGCTGGTTTATGAGGATTACAATGGCATAAAAATAATTGTGAGTAGTCGATCAAAATAGAGAAATAATAATGATGAAAGTGTATAAACTAACGATTTACTACACTCTGTAGTACTTTCTGCGCATGTCTATTACAAGCGGCAGCATCGCATTTCAAAATGAACATGAAATGGCGGGAAATTTAAACTGACTAAACTTTAAATTGTATGACTTTTATTTTATTTGTGACTACTTTATTAATACTATTCGGAATACATTATTTATTTAGGAGTAAAAGAAACTTGTAATAAACAAGAAAATCAGTGTAAAAATCGTATAAGTACATTTCATTATTTTATAATTGTGGAGTGTCGGAATAAAATCGGATAATTGCAATTTTAAATGTTAATCTACTTAATATTGTTTATTATGGAGTAAGTGCATCTTCAAGTGTTGTTTTTATGGTAAAATATTAAGTTTAAATATCCAATAATGTAAAATATATAAAGACAACAATAAATTATAATAGATAAATACAATTATTACCGAAACTTGAATTATCCGCTTTTGTTCTACCACTCCTCAATTAAAACACTTTTCATACATTTATAAATTTATAATTAATCGCATGATTTTATCATACTTAAATTTTAAGATCGATATAAAAAGACTTCTAAAAATACATTAATATCATTTGATCGTATCAGATTTTCTTTTCAAAAGATGTTATATAAAATCAGATGTAAAAAAAGGCTATGTACAAATTCAATCAAAAACATGTATTTATATATGAATATATTAACATAGCATGTTTTTGACACTGGCTATTTACATAACATTTTTGTCAAAGTGATATTTTACATAATAACTTTTTAAAAATGTTTTAATACATAAAACTCGTAAATTTGTAATTTACTTTCTGTCGCATGCACATTATGAGGCATGTTTATTTGAAACAAATACAGAAATCACAAAGTAAACGTCATGGGCGCACATGTTCTACCGGATCAGCTGATCCTTGCGACGTTGCCACACTTACCGAGTCAGTAGCGGTCGAAAAAATTGTTACACCCACAGATAAAAGAAAAAGTAAAAAAAATCGAGTTTGTTTACTCATTTATGTCATAGTTTTTACATTAACATACTAGGAAGTAGTAATTCATGTTTTTTTCTGAAATTATGACTATTAAATAGCTTGCTAATGCAATGCTCCTTACGGTGCCCTCGCTTGATACGGCACCTAACGCTCAAGCCACCTTACGGTAAAAATAAGGGGAATTAGCCAACAACAAACTAATTGTGTTGGAATTTGGAAATGTGACGCTGACGCGTCACAAAGTTAACGTTATGACTGTCTTAAAATTATGCCGTGACGTCAAAATTATCACGAAATTTGAATTTTGTAACCAAGCTTCGGATTACTTACATTCTGTTTCCTTTTTTGTTACTAACTTATTATCGTAGGCTATTAGTTTATTCTTTAAGGTAGTTGTATCGCCAGAAACAGGCCTCATCGAACAAATTTCTTGTATAGTATCCAAGAAACTATGAGTACCGGTGAAAATGTATCAGGTAAATACGTATGTTACGAACTATAAAAAAATATTTCATATTAATTTATGTTTGTTGAGCCTAGATATTGTTGAGTTAAAAAATGCACTCACTTCGATACTGTAAAATCTCTATTTTAAATTTAATTTTAATTTTAGCACAGATAGCACGGATATTTTTTAGTCCTTAAAATTGAGGTTAGAATCATGTTGTGAAAGAAATTCGAAGTCATTTCAATTGTGAATCTTAATTTTGATTGTAATATATTATAACTTTTATATTTTTAAACTAAAATCTGAAATAGAACAAAAAGAATATAGATAAACTAAGAAGTGACATATATCCTACTTTACTATTAAAGCTATTTACCCACATAGCATGAAAGATTCCCAGCCAAAGTTCAAGAAAGATTCCAGTAAAAACTTCCCTTAAGCGGGTGGTCAAACCATTCAAATTTCCCGTCGAAATTCCTAACCTTAAATTCTTTAACAATTGATTACAATTAATAAATAAACTAAATTATGAAAAACCAAGACATCATTGCCCTCAATAATACAATTATCTACCACTGTGCGAAGTTTCAAACAAAAACTTCAAAACCTCTACGAGGAAATGCCATTCGAACGAAATTTATATTAGTCTATTAGTCTAGACTCGAACCTTCAAATTTCGTTCGAAAGCCATTCGTAGAGGTTTTGAAGTTCTTGTTTGAAACTTCGCACAGTGATAGATAATTGTATTACGGAGGCCAATGACCTCTTAGTTTTTCATAATTATATTTATTCTTTTAATTAAAGCCAATATTTTATAATTCTCGGGTCGGTAAGGTAGGAAGGATAAAAATTGACTTTGACACCCCCTTAAGCTTTACGTAACTAATATAACAGTTTCAGTAATATTACATAAAAATATTCCACGAAAGCTTACTGCAATATTTACGTAAGATAAACCGTAATATCCCTGGTTAAAAAAACTTATAGGACCGGATTGTAAAATAAACCTATATGATCTTATTCGATTTTATCCGGATTTTGAAACCTATTTCATATGGTCATATCTAAATCAATACAAAATTGGTTATTTCCGGATACGTGCGGATAAAACAGGATGAGATCAAAAAGTCAATCCTGTCTTGACCGGAATTTGAACCCGGTTTTATCAGGTCTTATCCGATATCATAAGTTTTTTTAACCAGGGATTTAAATTATCGATTGTGAAACATTACGTGTAATCTTCCAAAAAATTTACGGTATCCATCCAATAAATATTCCTTTTAAACCTTCCTAGAATCTTTCATCAAATACTTACCCTCGTGGAAAAAACTCGTTGTGCCAAATCGTGCTAAATCGTGCACAACTGTGCCAAACTGTGCCAAATTGTGCTAAATTGTATCAAATTGTGCTATACTATGCTAGAGCTGTGCCATTTCGGACATTTCGCACAGTTTGGCACAGTTTGGCACAGTTTCCCATACGGAACGTAATGTTTCTAAAAGCTTTCGGTAATATTTCACTTGAAACATTACACCTTTCAGAAATATTTATACAATGTTTCATGGACCTTTCTGTAATGTTTCAGAAACATTAAATGTCCGCTAACATGTGAAATGTAACATTTCAGATAGATTATAGAAACATTTCTGTGACATGTGTGTAATCTTTCTGTAATTTTTAGATCGCGTGATTACTTTAATGTAATAATACCGAAATGTATCAGCAACATATCAGGTATGTTACTTTAATGTTATTGAAAGCTTTCAGTGACATTTTAGTAATGTTACTGTAACATTACTGAAAGGTTTTAAGTAATATTACTGTAATATTACTGAAAGGTTCCAATAACACCTCAGTAATATTGCTTTACAATCCTGTTAAAAATATGATATTGAAATCGATAAAAAAAATGCATTTTCTTTTGGTGCTAATCTTAATCTTTAATCTTGATTATCGTTCTACTTATTAGATATTTAATCGGTTTTAATCCAATCTACTCATTTATTGACATTTATTTATGAATTTCTACGATAATTTTAGAATTTAAATTTTTTATATATTATTTATATACCTAGGTATTTATTAATCTGAAACAAATATTTTGCTTACAATTATTTAATAGATGTGTCTGAAAGAATAAATCAATTAAAAAATTTTGACGGGGCTGGGAATCGACCCGAAGACCTCTGCGTGAAACTCCAACGCTCTAACCGTTCCGCTACAGAAGAACTTTGAAATCGATAAAAAAAATCGGACTTATAATCTACAATTACTGGTCATGAAAATACTTTTATATTTCGTAAAAATAAACACCCACAAAGATGGCTGAAAATTACATTATCCTAAAATCGATAACATATTTTTACATTAGAATTCAAAGTAGAGTGCCGGTAAAACAGAGTTCTTTACTATATTTAGCTGATCATTTTTCTATTACTCGTGAAACCTTTCTGGAACATTTCTGACATATAACACTTGCAACATTACGTAGGGAATGTTGCGGAAACATTTTACGTGAGTAGAGAATACCCCCCTATGGCGAGACGGTGACGTCACGCGGTGGCGCCGTAGGCGGAGCCAGGTCTATGGCATATACTCGCGCCACGTAAGGCTGTCTCTCTCGCGCCCATGTGATAATGGGTATGGAGACCCCCACTCGCGCCCTGACAGCTTGTCTGTCTCTGTCATACACATGGGATGGGTGTCTATGGCGTTCCCCACCCTTACTCAGACGGTGTCTCTCTCGCACTCATGCGTGGGGGTGTGTTATGACGTGCGTTCTCTCTTGCACTTGTGTGGGAGATAGGCATTGGTACCGATGGCGTAGTTTCGCTCTCGCTCACACTCATAAGGGGTATGGTATGTCGTGTGCTCTCTCTCTAACGCATGTGGGGGTGGAAGCCGGCGCAGTCGATGGCGTAGTCTCCCTCTCTCTCGCACTCATAAGGCACTATGTTATAGAGCGGGGTCTCTCTCTCTCCCTCGCACTCGTACATGGTATGGCTTGTGCTCTCTCTAGCGCACGCGGCGGGTGGAAGCCGGAGCAGTCGATGGCGTAGTCTCCCTCTCTCTCGCACTCCTACGGCACTATTGTATAGCGAGGGCTCTCTCTCTCTCTCTCTCTCTCTCTCTCTCTATCTCGTGCACTTGTGTGGGAGACAGGCAGTGGTGCCGATGGCGTAGTTTCTCTCTCCCTCGCACTCGTACAGGATATGGTATGGCGTGTGCTATCTTTAGCGCACACAGCTGGTGGAAGCCGGAGCACTCGATGGCGTAGTCTCCCTCTCTCTCGCACTCATACGGCACTATTTTATAGCGAGGGTACTCTCTCTCTCTCTCTCTCTCTCTCGCCGTCTCTCTCTCTCTCTCTTTCTCGCACTCTCTCTCTCCCTCTCTTTTTCTCCTGCGTTCTCTCTGTCTCTCTCTCTGTCTCTCTCTTTCTCGCAGTCTCTCTCTCTCCCTCTCTTTTTCTCCTGCGTTCTCTCTGTCTCTCTCTCTGTCTCTCTATCTCTCTTTCTCGCACTCTCTCTCTCTCTCTCTCTCTCTCTTTCTCTCTCTCTCTTTCTCTCTCTCTCGCTCTCTCTCTCTCTCTCTCTTTCTCGCTCTCTCTCTCTCTCTCTCTTTCTCTCTCTCTCTCTCTCTCTCTGTCTCGCTCTCTCTCTCTCTCTCTTTCTCTCTCTCTCTCTCTCTCTCTGTCTCGCACTCTATCTCTCTCTCTCTCTCTCTCGTGCACTTGTGTGGGAGACAGGCAGTGGTGCCGATGGCGTAGTTTCTCTCTCCCTCGCACTCGTACAGGATATGGTATGGCGTGTGCTATCTTTAGCGCACACAGCTGGTGGAAGCCGGAGCACTCGATGGCGTAGTCTCCCTCTCTCGCACTCATACGGCACTATTTTATAGCGAGGGTTCTCTTTCTCTCTCTCTCTCGCCGTCTCTCTCTCTCTCTCGCTCTCTCTCTCTCTCTTTCTCGCTCTCTCTCTCTCTCTTTCTCTCTCTCTCTCTCTCTGTCTCGCACTCTCTCTCTCTCTTTCTCGCTCTCTCTCTCTCTCTCTTTCTCTCTCTCTCTCTCTCTCTCTCTCTCTCTGTCTCGCACTCTCTCTCTCTCTCTCTCTCTCTCTCTCTCTCTCTTTCTCACGCGTTCTCTCTGTCTCTCTCTGTCTCTCTCTCTCACTCTCTCTCTCACTCTCTCTCACATTCTCACGCTCTCACACACTGACACAAAAATCATGCACGTTTAAAGGTGAGGGGGTTATCGCAATAAAAACAATATATTTTGAGTAAAAAAATTATATTGTTCACAATTTCTTTTTTACATAGAAGAAATGACTAGTTTTTGCTTTTAAATTTGAACTAACACAATCTTAATCTAGCATATTTAAGCACTTTGTGCACTTGCATGGTAACTCCAACTGCAGTTCCTCGCGTAATTTACGCGTCCGAAGCCGTATTGCGTTGTACTCCAAACGCTCTAGTCTGGTTGCTTCATTCTAAAACATAAATTAATAAAAAATATATTATTATATGTAAATATTGCATAATATAATATGTTAAATTATTTTTAAAAAAGTTGAACTACTTACAGAAACGAGGATTTTGTCCAGCATCTTTGATAGCTGTCTCCGATGCATAGCTTTTCCATTCTGCGATTTTTTCTGTAATTAAAAAAGGAAATATTTGTTAATTAAAATAAAAATTAAAAGCATAATTTTAAAATATAATATAATATAATATAGCTACCTTATCATTGTTTTCTTCGTATTTCTTATTTATTTCGCTGGGCGAAAGTACTCTAAAGCCTCTGGTTTTGTTCCGGGTAGTTCGTTGCTGTAATAAAAGAAAAAATATTAATTAGAGAAAAAGAAATAGAATTATTAAATAGCATTTATTTATATACATACCCTATTGAGTTGATTCGTCTCCTGTAGTTCGCGAAACCAATCCTCCATTCTGCTTAAGCCTCTGACTAGGCATAGACTCACACTACGGGATTCTGATGGCTGCAAATTAAAAAATATATATTAAATTATGTTTATTATCCTAAGAATATACTGATTTTCTCAAAATAGAATGTGATGGTGGGGCTTATCGTAAATCCTTACCAGTTGTGAAAACATAAGGGTTGGAGGTGTTTCTGATCTTCTTTTTGTGACATCTGATAAAAATTGAAAAACAAAGGAAGGAGTATTTTTATATTTTTAAAATAAATAAACCATTTAATATTTACTTCATCCTGTTTTATGTAAGGTTTAAATAATATACATAAAAATAAAAATACAAATATATATTGTTTTGAGAAAAATTATTTACATAGATAACATACGCAGACATAAATCTTAAACTTTATGTAATTTTATAACCAAATGGTAGTGAAGTTCTATCGGAAAAGAAGCGCCGTTTGGTGAGGACGATTTCACATGTCTGTTTCTCGTCAGTCGTCCCAACATCGAAAGTCGCGGTTCGCCGAAAACTCTTAGACGATAATTTAATGGAATCTATTTCTCTTTTTATGAGACTAAGCATACTATTAAAATTAATGTATTGACTGTTGTGGTAATTTAAGCGAATACCCTTAATTTTGCAACAGTCGAAAGTCTTATTACTTGAAGAGGTGCCTTTATAACTGTAAAACTTTGGTCCGCCAGATAAGAAATGTGTAATGTAAGCGTCGTCACCATACGACGCAAGCTCATTTGTCATTTGTCCTAAAAAATTACCTAACTCGGGCTCGTAGGTATCCGATGAGTTTTCATTTGTTACGAAGATGACCGAATCTGTGTCTGTGTATAACAAGCTCCTATTTAATTTGCTTAGATATTCGTACAGAACGAGTCGCGCTTGAGCTGTTGTATAAGCAGCTATTGCAACATTAGTATGGCTAGAACCTTTTATGGAATCATCTTTGTGTATCCAATTAATACATATAATATTCTCAGCGATGAGAAGCATACCTGTGATTTCCTTATCTTTAGCCATAATAAAGCTTAGCAGCTCTTTTCTGCATTTAACGAATTCAGTTTACGGTATATTATCTCGCTGTCCGAATTTACCCCAAAATGAATTCAAGCAGAGCTTTGCTACAGCTCTAAGTCCTGGATTTTTATCAATTTTTTCGTAATCGAGTAAATGTATGAGTGTGGGAATTTGTATTTAAAAATTATTGACCAAAGTTATAGTCTATTTAAGCGAAAATTCTTCGTTTTTTAAAAATTTTATTATGAAATATGGCTTAAATTGACTATAACTTTGGTAAATAATTTTTATATACAAATTCCCATACCCATACCATAACTACACGTATTTTGAACATAATAAAACCTTGAAAGCGTTAATTCGATCACATTAGCTCTCTAAACCTTGCGGTAGTCGAAGAAATATAGAGGTTTTCATTATAGCCAATCAAATGGACCTAACGACCTTCATGAATTTTTTTAAAATTTGTATAGTTATATTTAGATAAAATGTTCAAATTTACCGAAAGCATCAGGTAATATATGATAAGTGCCTTAGTTTTACCGTGAAATATATTATCAATTAATTTTAAATTTTAAGGTGTATCTGTCCCCTTAAAAAAACGCGTGTTGCGGATAAATATTGAGGACGCGACAAATCGATGTACTTTTGCAATTTTACTGATAAATATAAGGATTTTAGGTATCATAAATAATTGTATGTGAAAAGTACATAAAATATTACATTTTAATCACTTATTTTATTGATTTAATTAATATCCACTACATAAGCAAACATTGCAGACGTGACATTTTTTCGTTCGTTTTTGAATCAGCTCATTTAAAAGTCTTTTAAATCTTTTATGATTATTTTAAGAATAAAAATAAAGCAGCATCTTATTTAAAATAATACTGTTTTTATATTCTATGTACTAAAAATAGTTTTTAAAGTAATTTAATTGTATATCATTAAGTTACTTTTTGCGTTGCGATATCCAAAATCTATGACAATATTCAAATCCATTTAATTTCGGTTTTATGAGAAAAATGTAATTATTATTCAGATCATTTGATTCCTGAATGTTTTTCAAGTGTTAAGGTAATTTTTTTATTTTTTAATTAGTAATTTATAGTGACGATTAACGAAAATATATTTGAAATCGGGCATTTGACGTACACAAAATATGATATTTCGAGTTTTTAATTAATAAGTATAATTAATTTATGACAGAAAGTGAATATAAAAATATTAAAAATAATAAATTTAAATCTTAAACAACAGTATATATAAGCATGCATGTTACAGTTAAAATTTACTTAAACGTGTAAGAAAAAGTAATTTAAAGTTTATGACACATAGTTTAAAGGTTCTAGAGATTTACCCATATAGCGACTTTATATTGTACATAAATCGGTAGAAGACGGGGACATCGAACTCGTTTATTTAAATAAAACTATATATTGTTAATAAATTTGAATATATTTTATTAAAATATTATTAAAAGAATCCTTTTTTTTAATTAAGGGTCATTAGGTGTCTTTGAATGACAATACTGGAAACCTGTACATTTCTTATGCTAATGCAGGGTTTTGAGAGAGAAATATGTCGGATTAGATTTTTAAGGCTTTATTGTGATAAAAATACACATAGTTATGTTGTGTATGTAGAATATAAAAATAAAAATTATTAACCAAAAGTATAGTCTATCAAAGTCATAATTCATGAATTGTTTTAAATTTTATCATGAAATATGATTTTTAAAGACTATAACTTGGTCAATCATTTATATTTTCAAATTCCCACATTCATATGTGTAGAATCTGACCGTCCTGACTTTCGAAACCTTGCGGTAGCGCAAGAAATATATAGGTTTCCATTATTATCATTCAAAGGGATCTAATGACTCTTAATTTCAGAAAAGTACTTTTTCCGTATTATTTTCATAAAATATAATTATTTTTCAATAATCTATCTGACTGACGCAATACATTTTTCCATGCAAGTTCCCTATTGGTGGTCGCGGGTCATGTTCTTATGCGTCTGAATGTTTGACTCCGGGTTCAAGTCCGATTTATTTAATTATTTTTTATGAAATACGTTCATTGGTTTTTGTTATCACAGAAAAGGTAAGTTTAACTACAGCATCGTATTTAAAAATATATTTTACTATATTATCATCATCTGTTTTAAGGAATAATTTTTATTTTACAATAATAATCTTTTTAACGTTTAATCTCTTTTTATTACAATGTATATTTTTTAATGGGAGCGTCGCCATTAATCTTGACCATTATATCGAAAATTCCTTCATTTTTTTTTTTAATGTTGATCATATAATTTAAAATCATTTCAGAACATGTCAAATTTAAAATGTTTTAACAAAACTATAGTCTTGAAAGTAAAACAATTAACTTTTGATAGCATATCACATACAAATTTTAAAGGCGTTTTTGTAATTTTAATAAAGTTCCTTCTATCCATTTAAATGAACATTTTTTAAGCTTGCAGGAAATATCGATTTAAACATAGTATTTCGAAAAGTATTTTAATTTAAGGTAAAATAATGTATTACATAAAGCGCATGTCCAATTGAGTTATTGGGTTGATCTTGAGTTCAAACTCGACCCACTTTTATCATATAATAAATATATGTATTTGAAAAATGTGAGTTATATTTTATGAAATTATGCGTTATATTGTCACATACACATATTCTCTAAGAGAAAGCTTTGTAATGTTGAAAATTTCGGAAAAACAATTTTTTTTTATCTTTATACGTCAAATATATGAAAAATATGAACGATTTCATAAAAAGACGTAATTTTATTCCAATTTATATATCTGGTAATTACCAATGCTATTTTAATAGAAGAAATACGATTCAATCTTGAATACATATATTTCAAAAATTGACCATTTTAGCAAATAAGGAAATAATTATTTAATCTGTTCTGTATAGGTTCAAAAAATATGTGTATAATTTGAATCAAGATTTTAATAAACATAATTTCAATTCTGTAAATATATGGGGAATTCTCAGTAACCTTTGAATTTTGAGTGAAAAAATCAATTTAAATGTTAAAGCACACTTCTGTAATTTTGTGTGGATGGTCTAGTAGCTTTAAGAATGCAGAGTCCAACGAGGTGCAACATTTTAGAGCAACGCACCAAACGTTATAAACGTTTATTACATTTTTTAATATTTACGTAGAAGACATGTGTTTTTGTTTTGTACATTTTTTATTTTCTACAAGATTTGGTTTTCTACCAATCTTATTAATTTTTTTAATATTTGTTACTAAAATCATCGCACTCCAGGTTGACGAGACATTGTCTACGGAGGAGAGCAGCAGGTACTCAAAATAGAAAATTTTTATCAACTTTAAGGTAGGATTCTGGTGTTTTTGACCAAAATATCAAAATTTTTTTATTGAGTTTTCTTAATGTTTGTAAGTGTAAGAATGTTTTAAAAGTTGTCTGATGTCATAACGCGTTTTTTTAACAAGGTTATACGCCTTCAAGTAAAACAATTAACATTAGATACTATACAAAGTTATATTTTTAAACGTGTTTTTTTTCGAAACTGATTTTTCTAACTTTAAAAAGATTTACGCGCATTAGATTTTAATGAATCTTTCTGTAACTATCAGAGTAAATGAATTATAATATTTAGAATAAAAGTTAGCGGCTTTTGTGAAGAATTTTGGGCTCAATTTTTATGTCATTATAAAACTTTTTTTAAAAATTTTTGAAAAATATTATTTTGAATAAAAAAGTTTTGAATTTAAATTTATGGAAAGGTTAATTTATGAAAACAAAATTATTGGAAAGATAAAATATTTCATTAAAAATTTTTGAAATTTTAATCTATGAAAGTATAAAATTACGAAAACAAAATTTTATAAACCATATATTTTGAAAAAATAAATTTTGAAATAACAATTTTTTAAGTATAATAATAATTATTATTTTAATAGAAATTGTCAAGAATTCAATAAAAATAAAGAATTTCAATTTTAATTTTTCAAAATTACATTATTTCCAATTGATTATTTATCTAAATAATTTATTTTCATACTTTTATTTTTTCTATGTTTTCCCTTTCGTTAAATCTTAAATTCCAAATTTTCATTTTAGGTATTATTTTATTTCCTAATTTGAATTTTCAAAACTTTAACTTTCGTAATTTTACCTTTTCCAATTTTTATTTTTCAGAATTTTTACCACCACCCGTTTTCAGTTGGCGTAACTAAAATTTCTTTTTCGATTTTAATAAATTGCATTTTTTCTTAAAGAAAAACACTGGGCGGTAAATGCGTTTGAATATTACTTCAATAACACATTAAAGAATAGAAAAATGCAAAATCGACTAGATTTTTAACAACATTCGATGTGAGAACAAAAACTACATGTTGTTGGTACTGTGCACGTTTTATCTCCATAAACATAAGTTTGTATTTTATCAACTTCTAGAGCACATAACTCTATAAAGTCTAGAATTTTTCCTATTCAGCTCCAAAATTGAATTTTGGCAGCGTGGCGCGGCGCGGTCGACACACGCGGAACAAGCTGATTCGCCGCGTGTGTTGACCGCGCCGCGTGGCCAACCCCGCCGCGGTGATAAGCGTGCATTATCAGACAAAATTTTCGATGTTTTAATTTTCTTTTTTCATACAATTAAATTTGAAACTCTAACATACGATATTCAGTGCCAAACAGTCGTTTATCGTACATGCATGTACATGCTTTCTTTTTCCTGCATCAAGAACACGGTGATTGTTGACATACATCATGGATATACGGTTTCATCATTCATTCACTATGATCGCTAGTGGGCCGACTTTCTGCGGAAAGACATTCTTTGTCACGCGCCTACTGCAACATCTCGATCGCATGTGTGACGTACGGTTTGCTAGAATTCTTTTGTAATTCGGCGAGTGGCAAGAGGCATACGAACGCAATTTTATTTTAAATGCCTAAAAACGAAAAATGTAGTTTTAAAAAAAAAATGGCTGTAAAGATTAAAAATTATCAAAGTGATAAGATTGGCGTTATTGAGATTTTGTTGTGTTCATAATGCATATAATTATAGATTGAGTGTGGGTTTTTGAAAAATAAAAATCTTGACCGAAGTTACAGCCTGATGAAGTCTGCGATAATTCAATTTTGGAGCTGAATAGGAAAAATTCTAGACTTTATAGAGTTATGTGCTCTAGAAGTTGATAAAATACAAACTTATGTTTATGGAGATAAAACGTGCACAGTACCAACAACATGTAGTTTTTGTTCTCACATCGAATGTTGTTAAAAATCTAGTCGATTTTGCATTTTTCTATTCTTTAATGTGTTATTGAAGTAATATTCAAACGCATTTACCGCCCAGTGTTTTTCTTTAAGAAAAAATGCAATTTATTAAAATCGAAAAAGAAATTTTAGTTACGCCAACTGAAAACGGGTGGTGGTAAAAATTCTGAAAAATAAAAATTGGAAAAGGTAAAATTACGAAAGTTAAAGTTTTGAAAATTCAAATTAGGAAATAAAATAATACCTAAAATGAAAATTTGGAATTTAAGATTTAACGAAAGGGAAAACATAGAAAAAATAAAAGTATGAAAATAAATTATTTAGATAAATAATCAATTGGAAATAATGTAATTTTGAAAAATTAAAATTGAAATTCTTTATTTTTATTGAATTCTTGACAATTTCTATTAAAATAATAATTATTATTATACTTAAAAAATTGTTATTTCAAAATTTATTTTTTCAAAATATATGGTTTATAAAATTTTGTTTTCGTAATTTTATACTTTCATAGATTAAAATTTCAAAAATTTTTAATGAAATATTTTATCTTTCCAATAATTTTGTTTTCATAAATTAACCTTTCCATAAATTTAAATTCAAAACTTTTTTATTCAAAATAATATTTTTCAAAAATTTTTAAAAAAAGTTTTATAATGACATAAAAATTGAGCCCAAAATTCTTCACAAAAGCCGCTAACTTTTATTCTAAATATTATAATTCATTTACTCTGATAGTTACAGAAAGATTCATTAAAATCTAATGCGCGTAAATCTTTTTAAAGTTAGAAAAATCAGTTTCGAAAAAAAACACGTTTAAAAATATAACTTTGTATAGTATCTAATGTTAATTGTTTTACTTGAAGGCGTATAACCTTGTTAAAAAAACGCGTTATGACATCAGACAACTTTTAAAACATTCTTACACTTACAAACATTAAGAAAACTCAATAAAAAAATTTTGATATTTTGGTCAAAAACACCAGAATCCTACCTTAAAGTTGATAAAAATTTTCTATTTTGAGTACCTGCTGCTCTCCTCCGTAGACAATGTCTCGTCAACCTGGAGTGCGATGATTTTAGTAACAAATATTAAAAAAATTAATAAGATTGGTAGAAAACCAAATCTTGTAGAAAATAAAAAATGTACAAAACAAAAACACATGTCTTCTACGTAAATATTAAAAAATGTAATAAACGTTTATAACGTTTGGTGCGTTGCTCTAAAATGTTGCACCTCGTTGGACTCTGCATTCTTAAAGCTACTAGACCATCCACACAAAATTACAGAAGTGTGCTTTAACATTTAAATTGATTTTTTCACTCAAAATTCAAAGGTTACTGAGAATTCCCCATATATTTACAGAATTGAAATTATGTTTATTAAAATCTTGATTCAAATTATACACATATTTTTTGAACCTATACAGAACAGATTAAATAATTATTTCCTTATTTGCTAAAATGGTCAATTTTTGAAATATATGTATTCAAGATTGAATCGTATTTCTTCTATTAAAATAGCATTGGTAATTACCAGATATATAAATTGGAATAAAATTACGTCTTTTTATGAAATCGTTCATATTTTTCATATATTTGACGTATAAAGATAAAAAAAAATTGTTTTTCCGAAATTTTCAACATTACAAAGCTTTCTCTTAGAGAATATGTGTATGTGACAATATAACGCATAATTTCATAAAATATAACTCACATTTTTCAAATACATATATTTATTATATGATAAAAGTGGGTCGAGTTTGAACTCAAGATCAACCCAATAACTCAATTGGACATGCGCTTTATGTAATACATTATTTTACCTTAAATTAAAATACTTTTCGAAATACTATGTTTAAATCGATATTTCCTGCAAGCTTAAAAAATGTTCATTTAAATGGATAGAAGGAACTTTATTAAAATTACAAAAACGCCTTTAAAATTTGTATGTGATATGCTATCAAAAGTTAATTGTTTTACTTTCAAGACTATAGTTTTGTTAAAACATTTTAAATTTGACATGTTCTGAAATGATTTTAAATTATATGATCAACATTAAAAAAAAAAATGAAGGAATTTTCGATATAATGGTCAAGATTAATGGCGACGCTCCCATTAAAAAATATACATTGTAATAAAAAGAGATTAAACGTTAAAAAGATTATTATTGTAAAATAAAAATTATTCCTTAAAACAGATGATGATAATATAGTAAAATATATTTTTAAATACGATGCTGTAGTTAAACTTACCTTTTCTGTGATAACAAAAACCAATGAACGTATTTCATAAAAAATAATTAAATAAATCGGACTTGAACCCGGAGTCAAACATTCAGACGCATAAGAACATGACCCGCGACCACCAATAGGGAACTTGCATGGAAAAATGTATTGCGTCAGTCAGATAGATTATTGAAAAATAATTATATTTTATGAAAATAATACGGAAAAAGTACTTTTCTGAAATTAAGAGTCATTAGATCCCTTTGAATGATAATAATGGAAACCTATATATTTCTTGCGCTACCGCAAGGTTTCGAAAGTCAGGACGGTCAGATTCTACACATATGAATGTGGGAATTTGAAAATATAAATGATTGACCAAGTTATAGTCTTTAAAAATCATATTTCATGATAAAATTTAAAACAATTCATGAATTATGACTTTGATAGACTATACTTTTGGTTAATAATTTTTATTTTTATATTCTACATACACAACATAACTATGTGTATTTTTATCACAATAAAGCCTTAAAAATCTAATCCGACATATTTCTCTCTCAAAACCCTGCATTAGCATAAGAAATGTACAGGTTTCCAGTATTGTCATTCAAAGACACCTAATGACCCTTAATTAAAAAAAAGGATTCTTTTAATAATATTTTAATAAAATATATTCAAATTTATTAACAATATATAGTTTTATTTAAATAAACGAGTTCGATGTCCCCGTCTTCTACCGATTTATGTACAATATAAAGTCGCTATATGGGTAAATCTCTAGAACCTTTAAACTATGTGTCATAAACTTTAAATTACTTTTTCTTACACGTTTAAGTAAATTTTAACTGTAACATGCATGCTTATATATACTGTTGTTTAAGATTTAAATTTATTATTTTTAATATTTTTATATTCACTTTCTGTCATAAATTAATTATACTTATTAATTAAAAACTCGAAATATCATATTTTGTGTACGTCAAATGCCCGATTTCAAATATATTTTCGTTAATCGTCACTATAAATTACTAATTAAAAAATAAAAAAATTACCTTAACACTTGAAAAACATTCAGGAATCAAATGATCTGAATAATAATTACATTTTTCTCATAAAACCGAAATTAAATGGATTTGAATATTGTCATAGATTTTGGATATCGCAACGCAAAAAGTAACTTAATGATATACAATTAAATTACTTTAAAAACTATTTTTAGTACATAGAATATAAAAACAGTATTATTTTAAATAAGATGCTGCTTTATTTTTATTCTTAAAATAATCATAAAAGATTTAAAAGACTTTTAAATGAGCTGATTCAAAAACGAACGAAAAAATGTCACGTCTGCAATGTTTGCTTATGTAGTGGATATTAATTAAATCAATAAAATAAGTGATTAAAATGTAATATTTTATGTACTTTTCACATACAATTATTTATGATACCTAAAATCCTTATATTTATCAGTAAAATTGCAAAAGTACATCGATTTGTCGCGTCCTCAATATTTATCCGCAACACGCGTTTTTTTAAGGGGACAGATACACCTTAAAATTTAAAATTAATTGATAATATATTTCACGGTAAAACTAAGGCACTTATCATATATTACCTGATGCTTTCGGTAAATTTGAACATTTTATCTAAATATAACTATACAAATTTTAAAAAAATTCATGAAGGTCGTTAGGTCCATTTGATTGGCTATAATGAAAACCTCTATATTTCTTCGACTACCGCAAGGTTTAGAGAGCTAATGTGATCGAATTAACGCTTTCAAGGTTTTATTATGTTCAAAATACGTGTAGTTATGGTATGGGTATGGGAATTTGTATATAAAAATTATTTACCAAAGTTATAGTCAATTTAAGCCATATTTCATAATAAAATTTTTAAAAAACGAAGAATTTTCGCTTAAATAGACTATAACTTTGGTCAATAATTTTTAAATACAAATTCCCACACTCATACATTTACTCGATTACGAAAAAATTGATAAAAATCCAGGACTTAGAGCTGTAGCAAAGCTCTGCTTGAATTCATTTTGGGGTAAATTCGGACAGCGAGATAATATACCGTAAACTGAATTCGTTAAATGCAGAAAAGAGCTGCTAAGCTTTATTATGGCTAAAGATAAGGAAATCACAGGTATGCTTCTCATCGCTGAGAATATTATATGTATTAATTGGATACACAAAGATGATTCCATAAAAGGTTCTAGCCATACTAATGTTGCAATAGCTGCTTATACAACAGCTCAAGCGCGACTCGTTCTGTACGAATATCTAAGCAAATTAAATAGGAGCTTGTTATACACAGACACAGATTCGGTCATCTTCGTAACAAATGAAAACTCATCGGATACCTACGAGCCCGAGTTAGGTAATTTTTTAGGACAAATGACAAATGAGCTTGCGTCGTATGGTGACGACGCTTACATTACACATTTCTTATCTGGCGGACCAAAGTTTTACAGTTATAAAGGCACCTCTTCAAGTAATAAGACTTTCGACTGTTGCAAAATTAAGGGTATTCGCTTAAATTACCACAACAGTCAATACATTAATTTTAATAGTATGCTTAGTCTCATAAAAAGAGAAATAGATTCCATTAAATTATCGTCTAAGAGTTTTCGGCGAACCGCGACTTTCGATGTTGGGACGACTGACGAGAAACAGACATGTGAAATCGTCCTCACCAAACGGCGCTTCTTTTCCGATAGAACTTCACTACCATTTGGTTATAAAATTACATAAAGTTTAAGATTTATGTCTGCGTATGTTATCTATGTAAATAATTTTTCTCAAAACAATATATATTTGTATTTTTATTTTTATGTATATTATTTAAACCTTACATAAAACAGGATGAAGTAAATATTAAATGGTTTATTTATTTTAAAAATATAAAAATACTCCTTCCTTTGTTTTTCAATTTTTATCAGATGTCACAAAAAGAAGATCAGAAACACCTCCAACCCTTATGTTTTCACAACTGGTAAGGATTTACGATAAGCCCCACCATCACATTCTATT